>LGUA01000057.1:0-41517 GCA_001660665.1 Emergomyces africanus | reverse complement strand
ATATATTTTGCCGTGGCAAAGGAAGTAAAATATCTTTACCAGGCAGGTTTTCTGCTATATCGTCATCAGCACGATGATGTCATCAGAATCGAGCTCAAAATAAGGGTGGTCACGTGCTATATCTTGCCCGGGGCCGACTAATAGCCGGCCCGGGGCACAAACTCCCTGCCAAGTAACTACCTAGTTATTTGAAGAACCCGCGTCTACACAGTACTATGCTGCTCTCATTTGATGGTGCGTTTTCCCATCTCCTAGAGAGTTGGCATCAAGTCTGCACCACAAATTTGAGGTGATACTAGTGCCATTCACGAACCTCCAGCTCTCTGAAATCCCCATGGGCAGCATACGGGCATGCAGAAATTTATACGCGATCCACCGGGGGTGGGGGGGGGGATGGTTTGTTCTATCTTGGTACTCCTGTGCAGTTATTTTCTCACTTCCACCTCGGGGTTCCCCTCCATTGAGGGCAGGGGTTTCTCCCGGCCACAAAATTGAGAATTTGCACAAACATCCGGAATATCCGTAGTACAGTACGGAGTACATATAAGGAGTGATAAAAAAGTCTTATTCCCTCTGAAATAATTTCCATACAATTTCCAGGAGCATGATCCGTTACGGCAGCTGAATTGAAATAAAATTAGTACAGTAGGAATTTCAATAAATACGCCGCGTCTCTCTCATATTGTAGTCAAACCAGTTTGATTACGAAGGGTATTTTTATATAAAATTGTACGGAGTACAGTAGTACTCTAAAATTACCAATATCGTACGGTGATGATACAGTATGGTAACGTGATACCATGCAGGGATAAGGAAGAATTTTGAATGCTCAAACAGCAACCAAACATTTATTTGTGCTCCATTGTCAACCTCAACTACCGCAACTCTAATCTGTACTCACCTCCACAATAAAGCTGGGACTACAGGCTGTGGTCTGTTCTGGCCTAAAGCTGGCGCCATTTCTGTATCCAATGGTGCTTATCCTCATAACCCCTTTTGCCATCGTTTAATGATTTGTCCAGGTACATAAAGGCCCGGATATGAGCGATCTTCAGAAATCTTTTTCAAAATCTCGATTGGCTAGATTACCTCCAGAGGTACCAGTGTTTGATGAACTGGACGAGGAGGGAGAGAATGATCACAAGGGTAGTACCGCCTCCATGCACTTTGAGTCGAAAGATGACGATTCATCCTCAGCTTCATCAGCATCCTCCACTGGGACGGTGAGACCATCTGCAAGCCAAAACTTATTTGCACGCACACCTCGGTAGGTAGCGTCTCCTTTGTAATGCTCATTTTTGCCGTACGGTGTGAGTTAGCGGGTAGGTCTGTTCAGTCACCTCCGTGGGTTATTTTAAGGCATAATTCGACCGTTTCAAGTTTTGATTCTTTGAGTTTTTGAGGCAGCCCTGTTCGGTGTTCCATTTTAATTACCTTATAAACACTTCCTAATCATAAGTTCTACTAAAGGTCAACATCCTCTAAAGCAGAAGCCACCCCTTTATCATGGATGGACTTCTTTGACCAGGAGCTTTTACTTGAAGAGGATGTTGCGGGTTTACACATCTCTCACCATGCGTATATCAGTCCACCGTCAGACTCCGGTCCTTTATTCGTAACCCACCATGGAGCTGGGTCATCTGGGCTTTCCTTTGCTGTTTGTGCAGTAGAAATAAAAAAGATACTCCCCACTGCTGGAGTATTATCTTTGGATGCTCGATATCACGGAAATACCTCCGTGAGCAGGTCACAAGTGGCTACTGAATATGATTCACAGGTTGAAATAGATTTAAGCCTCGAAACTTTATCTCGTGATTTACTTTTTGTCATAGAGCAAACTCGAATAAAGATGAACTGGGACTTGCTTCCGGACCTCATTTTAGTTGGCCATAGTTTGGGCGGAGCTGTGGTCACCGAGGCTGCCAAGAAAGGTGAACTAGGATCGAAGCTGTTGGCATATGCCGTTTTAGATGTTGTTGAAGGTAGAAAAGATCCTCGATCTTAAAAAGGATTTGCTGACGGGTTTCAGGTTCCGCGATGGATGCGCTGCAGAGTATGGAAACGTACCTCTCAACCCGGCCGTCGAGCTTTCCGTCTGTAGCTTCTGGTATTATTTGGCAGTACGTGCATATAATTTCCTCTCTCCCTCGCTCGTTCTTCACAGAGATGTTTTTTTCATCAGCTTAATTGAAAATAACGCTAGTACGCGATCGCGAACAATCCGCAACACCTTATCTGCGCGTGTGTCCGTGCCATCTCTACTTCGTGAAGATCCTGCCGATAGCTCCAGACCGTGGAAGTGGCGTACAGATCTAGCCGCTACGAAACCGTTCTGGGAGAATTGGTTCGTTGGTCTCAGCAAGAAATTCCTTCAAGCTCGCGGAGGCAAACTGTTGTTGCTTGCCGGAACAGATCGCCTTGATACCGAGCTTACGATCGGGCAAATGCAGGGTATGTTTTAATTTAACCCTTGAAACTTCAAGTCCAATCCTTTTTTTCACCCTGCCCATTTGAAAATACATACCAAGCACGTTCTCTGATTTTTTTTTGATCTTTTTTTTTAAATCTTTTTTGGAACAAACCAGGCAAATATCAACTCCAGGTGTTTCCCGAAGCAGGACACTTTATACAGGAAGATCAGCCCGCAAAAACAGCACAGATCCTCGTCGACTTCTATAAACGAAATGATAGAAACGCCCTTGTCCTACCGCCCAAGGTGGGTGATATTTTGGCCGCGCAGGCTATGGCGAAAGGGGTTGGAGGGGAGAGCGGTGGCGGCTTTCCGCCAAGCACCTGGGGAAAGCCAACCCCCTAATTAAAGCAGCTTTCCGGCGAAAACTGGTTTTCCAGTATACTATACATGAATGGCATCTCGCTCCAAGTCGCCTCTTCTGAAGTAGCTAATTTTCACACAAAATATGATATAGAAGTAGACGGGATTGTGTTATCAGCAACTACCTACAGCTTTTTATACGATACTTTGGCGTCTAGATTGCTGAAGACCTACATGTAGAAACTTTAACATCTATACGCAGACATAATTTGGGAAAGGGCTGGTGACAACTCGCTTGTTGTTGCTTTATTTTGTACACGACTCACGCGGCCATATCGTTGAACCAATTGCTATCTTCTTGAACTCAGCACACACGTAGATTGATAAAGCTTTCCACCCAGGGAGGGGAATGGAAAAAGGGAGAAAGGTTCGTTTCGAAGGAAGTGGCAGATGTGGGGAAGATGACTCGCAGATATCTTAGTAGTACATAAAACAAATTAATTATCGTCCCCCGTTCGCCGCACTCCTTAATGGTGACTTTCTCCAAGTTGATTTAAGCCTTTACGCCAGCCAATACTTGAAAACAGAGGAAAAAGGAGTAAAATACAAGAAAATGAGGGGTGCTTGAACAATCTTTAGTGGGGGTTTCCAAAATTGAAATATCACCCAGTGGTGGAATGGGGACCCAAATGTGATAAAGGGGCGGAGGGAAAAAATAGGGAAAACCCGGCAGTTCACACATCTATGCTATAATATTTCCGTCTGGTTCATTATTCATGGCATATACGCGCCACCCGCAACGACCAGGTTCATTCCCGTAAAGCGTGTTTTGTAAACAGGGCTCTTTTTGGTAGGGAATGCGCTGATTTGGTCAGGGGTGACGACAACCTCCTTGCCCTTCTTCTTCGTTGTGCCCGTCCCAACACTTGGAACGCCTGCAGCTGAGGCCTGAGCGCTCGATGCAGCAGTAGGATTTCCGGCATCAATCTTTGTCCCTGCACCACCTTCGCTGATAACACGTCCTTGGGCAGTGGATGGATCAGTAGCTGGTCCTGCCACATCCCAAACACGAACAGTACCGTCCGCGCCACCCGAGACCAGGACAGTCGATTCAGCACTCCAGGTAAGGGACCAAATTCCACCCTTCCCATGGCCACGCATACGTTTTAAGAGTCTACCGGGAGCTAAATCCCACAAGAAGATTGAGCCGTGATCATCCGCCGAAGCGAGAATTTTGCCACTGTTGCTGCATGCCAGCGCAGTAATGTTACCAGTGTGACCCGTAAACATGCGGACGGCATTTCCAGTGGTTACTGCCCACATTCGTACAGTATGATCGGAGCTACCCGTGAAAACATAAGCTGAATTCGGGTGGAAGCATACACAGTCGACGTCTTGGTCATGTCCTGCGAATATTCGCTGTTGTCGTATTCTATCCGTCACCCAAAGGCGCGCAGTTTTGTCGTGGCTTCCAGAAACAAAGTAATGACCATAAGGGCCCCAAGCGATATCCCACACTGGTTGTGCATGACCCTTGTAGACTACCATACACTGCCACAGGTCAAGAGACCATAGACGGATGGTCTTATCAGCCGAGGATGAGAGAAGCCAGCGTGTATTCGTTTTGACTTCTGCTTCATCTGGGCTGGCGATGGAGGGCGCAAACGCCACTGCATAGACCGGTCCGGAATGACCAAAGAGGCGATGGGAGTTCGTAGGAGTAGAATCTTCCAAATCTGGGTAGGTTGGTGGAATCGGTAAACCATCAAGGCTCCAAACGCGAATATATGAATCCTGGGTTCCCGCTGCAACAAGCATACTGTCACCAGAGAAGTCTATGCAGTTGATACTAGATTTTGGTCAGAACACATGTAGTAAAAGCGGGTGAGGGGCCATGAAATGTTGGCGTACCTATCATATGTATTGTGAAAGGTGAACATGCAAACACTTATAGCAGGGCCAACACCACCGGTTCGTCCTTCGATTTTGAATCTGTCACGGTTTTCTTTAACCTTTTGAACCTCCATTGCGACATCACGGGCAATGGATGGTGGAAATGGGAGTTCAGCGCGTGTTGGAGCCTCTTCGTCCTCTTCCCTTTTAATCATGTGTTCAAAATGTTGAACAAGAGAAGGGCGGTCTCCTGTCGGAGGATCTTTTATGTCCGCCTCCTCAAGTTCCGCTCTTACATCTCCTTCAAGGAGTGGCTCCATCGGTAGTTTTCCAAGCTTGAGTCTAGGGAGTGTTCCTGCCATTGCAGGATTATCGCCGGTATATGCAGATCCTGGGTGGTGACCTGGTATTCCCTCATCTTCCGCAGGCATCCCTGCAGCTTCATTCGCTCTTCCAAGCATCGCAGCAAAGCTAAAGCGATCATCTGCAGCGCGGTCTTTTGTAATTATTGTGCAATAGCTGCTTAGGATAGCTGACATCACAGTCCCTCCATCCTTTTGCTTGCTTTCGAGGAACTGCATGAGATTTGAAAAAGCTGGATTGCTCAAGGTAAGGCGGTATTTATTGTTACGGTAGAGCTTTGCAACGCTATTTTCCTGTACATGTTCAGGGAGGCTTATTGGCTCCAACGCACGGATGTCCTCACTATGTTCGGGGAGAAACAAGCTTTTGTTGGCCTCGAAAAACTGACGACCTTCCAGTGGAACCAAGGACGTGATGAGATTAAGATATGAGTAGACAAATAGCGGCCAAAGGACGCGTCGGAGTTCTGGCTGCACAATATGTTAAAAAGCTGAATGAATCCGCTCGTTGAGTGACAATACCTTGTAAATATCCAAATTGTCTTCGATCCATTTTCTTGTCATATCTGCACAACAAGTTAACAGGCTTGATCGCAAACTGTCGGTGCGGATACACTTACCAAATGCTAACTTGAATTTTGGCCGGGATTCCTCACTAGCAGGAGGAAGCGGACGTCCATCGATTTCTTGATTCGCAGATTCCATTCGAAGCATAGCCTCGGTTCTGCTGTATCCTTTTTTGGCCAAATAGTCGATGACCTTAGTCGCAGAGAACAAGAATTAGTAATTTCTCATAGGACAACCTTAATGACCAACAATCATAGTTTCTACCAAACAGCATATTCAAATATATCAAATGACAATAACAACAAAAATAAATAAAAAATGAAGGCAAAAGTCCCAAGGTCAGCAACCACACAACAAGCAGTGCTGGTACATGGCCCAGGGCGCCTTGAACGGAAGGGTCTCCATATTGGATACGCCCGGAACCTGGAGGGCCGATAACTGAGCTTGTTGTGGAACCTGGAACGGTTTGTCTGCTCCGACCAAAACGAAAACAGCCAGAAACGGGTGTCGAGAGGCTACCAGAGGGGAAGAAGAGTGTAGAACCAGCTTTGATGTAGAAGGAGGAAGAACGGTTCGTCATTTATAGCCATTTTGAAATGTCACCCAGTCCCACAATAGAACTAGTTCTTCCTGCCATGCTTCAAAATCGAACCAATATCATACGATCTGCTGAAAATAAATGGCAACAGAAGCTGAAGAAACCCCACGTATAATTTCATTGCATGTAGAACGCAGAAAACCGCCTCATTCGTCACAAGATAGAAGAGCTGAAATGCAACAAATGAAATATACCAATGGAATACCGAATACTGCGCGCATGCAAGGAGGCAAGAAGCACATAGGGAAGATGTTCGACCTACAATCTGGTTCAAGTTTTGCTGGGACATGACCCCCGATGGAGGGCCAGAGGTTGCCGGACTCCCTGTTGAAGGAGGCCCGCCATTTACCTGCTGCTGCTGTGACATTGGCATCCCGCCGCCCGGTCCCATGCTGCCGCTTCTTGGCCCCGGGCTGGGAGCTCCCGGACCAGACATGTTGGGTGTTTTCCGTTTCTATATTGCAAAGGGTATCGGCGTAAGTTCGTATATTAGCCGGAAGACGAGATGATTTCAATAAGCTTGCCCAAGCTCTATGGCGGGCTAGATGATTGTGATAAGTGTGACATCGGAATTCGATGGTGACGTTAGGAGGGATGGTGGAAATCTGAGTGAAATCGCATGAAGCTTTGATATTGCGCTATCGCCGATCTAGTTAGCTTGTGGAAACTAACGAAGCTTATATAATCACTAATCACTTTCCCCCGCATCAGATCCAGGCCACAAAACTTCGGAGTAACTAATGAAGCTTCAATTCTCCCTTCAACCTCTATGATTTGGTACCAGCTTAATGGTAGGCTAAACAACATGGATTCCCAAGAGCCAGCTCATGTCTTTACCCCCGCTGATCGCATCCACCAACTCAATGATATTGACAAAGTTTGTTCTCCCATCTCTCTCCGCATTGTTGCCCCCTAACAAGACGTTCGTAGGATGTAACGAAACTACTCAATGCCGCGGGTGTTGCGATCAGCTCACTCACCAATTCTTCTTCCTTGACAGGAGGACAGTCATCTAGCGATCTCCCCAAAATCAATGGGACCTTAGAATCGCATCAAGCAGCGTTCAAAGCCGCTAGCTCACAATACTTTGCGCTTCTCTCTTCCATTGATGTGCGGCTCAGACGGCAGGTGTATGCTCTAGAGGAAGCGTCAATCATCAAGCCCGAATCACTTGAAACCGCAGGTGGAGGTACTACAGCTACCACAGCTAGTGCCTCGTCTGGTGGAGTTAACCCGCTCGATACCAGCTGGCTGAATAGTCGCAAGGATACTGTGGGGAAGGATAAGGAGGCGGAGTTGTGGGCAGAAGCCAGCAAGTTTGCTACTCAGTTAGGGAAACACAAGGGACCTTACAGGAACGAATCTGGAACGGTCGATAAAGCCGGGACTTCGGAACAAAATATGGAAGTTGATTGAAGTTTGATTGATCGAGGCTGTGAAGGTATTATTTTTGCTGTCGGGATTTTTGGACTGAAATGAAATCGAACTCACGCCCTCGCAACGCCACTAAAATACAGTGCGGTCGCTGATGCCCACGGTATCCGTGAATATCTCCGTTCATTACGCGATACGTCAAGGCGACACCTACTTTCGAGGCGTCCATGAGCATGCTAGTGACCTTCTTACTTTCCATGTCCTGCTTGTCTAAGCCGGATTTCACCGTCAAAGATTGCCTGCCCCCATGAGTCCTGCTCCTGCAAAGGGGTTGTACTATTGGAAATGAGGGATAACTTCGGAAACTCGTCGTGTTCCCTGTCTGTCTAGGATAACAATGAGCAATGAGCCTATGTTTCCAGCCTGGAAAATAGACCCCACTGATGCACCACGTAAAGATGTAACGAGTGTACAATACAGATGGAGGAGCGAGGAAGGGTAAATTTCATTTTTTAAATCAGAATGCCATATGAGCTGTTAAATTCATGTATTTTAATTGAAGATAATTGCATTGTCTTGGCTTTCTAAAACAGCGCTGATACGCAGTAGATGTGACTTGAGGGGCTTTCTGGCTTATGATTTCCCTCTACTCCCCGATACCTTCTCAATGAAATACAGGGGCGTCCTTAAAACGGCAATGAAAATGGAAAATATATATATAGGCTCTAAGTTTCAAATAGTCATAAATGTCTGGTCATTTAAATAAACAGGAGAGTTGAAAATCAAAATAAAGAAACAAATCAAGTTGACATGGAAGAGGAGGAGGGAGAAGAAGAGGAAGAAGCAGAAACCAGTAGCAGTTCGCATCAATCGCCAAAATAAAATGTGGTAATACTGCTGCAAACCCAAGGCCATCTGAGCATTGCGTTGTTGGTATTTTCTATAAACAAAAAGAACAAAACCGTAACGCTACCTCTTCATTGAATTGATCATCTCCCGATGGGTAGCTTGATCTCTATTTGTTTCGGAAAGGGGTGGAATACCTGCAAAGAAGATATGTTAGCAGGGAAAATTTAAAAAAAAAATAAAACCAAGCTGGAGATTACAAGGAATGAATTGATGCTTGGGAGGAGAATGGCCAGGCACTCACTTCTCAAATCGGAAACAATATCCTTCGCTTTTCCAAAGTAAACTTCCTCTGCAACAGTATTCCAAATATCAGTAAAATCAAACGTCCGTAGGTCATAAAGTGTAAGGTGGGTTTGGATTTAAGGTAAAAAAACATACGTAGAAGATTCCGCATCTTTAGCTCCATATCCTCCACCAACCGCCCGACATTCGCAACATGGCTGGCATCCCCATCCACGGCCATGTCGGCTTCAATCTGTCTCGTCATATTTCCACTGAGGTCCATCTCACCCAGTGCTTCTGAGCCCGTTGATAGGTGGAGGATGACGGTACTGGTTAGTTTGTAGTGACATGTTCGCGCGCGGTCTGTGGCTTCAAAGACATGGATACTGTCCCAGGCACCGGAGTTTCTGGAGCCAGGTGTGATTGCTGGAAGAAAAGGGTTAGATACCAATTCAGAGCACCTGTATAATCAGGAAGTATCGAAGTCGTCATCTCTTGGGGATAATCCTCCCGATCAAGAAAAACGTTAACGAAGCGGTATATACGCTGGAAGAAGTAAAATAAAGAAATAAAATTAAATCGCAAAAACCAGACCCCGCACCTTTCTTCAACAAAACAACCCCAGCAAATCCATCATCCAAGTCCCAAAAATATACGCTTCCTACTCCGCCCTCATAATAAAGTTCCCGGTAGACATCGAACGCTTCATTGGCTGCTATCTCCAACTTGCGCACTCGCTCACTGGGCACAGTCCCATCTTCAATTGGCGGGTCGAATTCATTGCTCCAAGGGCTGCGATAGCTGTCGCCGTCCCGGTTGTAGTCGCAGAGCAGGTAGTCGCGCTTTGTTTGGGCGCATCGACGGATTTCCAACGGCTGGTCGACGGAGGCAAGGAGGTCTTCAGTGAGATCGGGGACGAGGCTGGTTATGTAGTGGAGGTTTTGTTTGGTGTCGCGCGGTGAGAGGCGGCGGAGGAGATCACTGGGAGATAAAAGACGGTTAGAGAGGCTAGTTCTTGTGCTGGACGCGGGGTTGCTAGGGCCGTGGAGGAGTTGGAGGTGCGGGGATAGAAGAAGCGAGAAGGATGATGGGATTACGGGTCCAATGCTTACAGGGCACTATCAAACTGTGTATCTGCCATGATTGTGGGAGTTGTGTTGTTGTTATGGCAGATACGGGGAAGGAAGCTACCTGTTCGGCGGAGGGTGTTTCATCATGGTCGAAGGACGATCAATGGACTTTAAGTGCGTGGGGCAAAAATCCGGATGTGGCTACAATGGGGCTTGTTGGCAAATATAAAAATAAAACTCCAACAACTAAGTTTCCATTTCAATGTATTGAATCAACGGTAATCATTTCATTGGGTATCTATCTATATGCAATATATACTCCTGTGCAGCTGTTAACATAGTATCTAAATTCAAAAGCTCATTGAATAAGACCTATAGTGGCCTGCATATCCACCCCTGCCAAGTAAATGCAAAATTGCGGAGAGTTTAGAAGTTGCAATCCTAAGAATCAAAATCGTCACTGTCATCGCTAAGTATAAACCTCTTCTTTCGTGTTTCCTTTACTAGACTTTGTTGCCGGTGTTCGGCCTTCCTGTTCCCGGTAAGCTGGTTGAAGAGCGTTTCAACATCGGGGAGCTCAAGGTCATCATCCCCTGCGCTGCCTTGAGAGTTGAAAAACCGATCGCGCTCCGGGCGCTTCGGGGAATACGGAGAACACATCAGTGAAGAAAATGGCTGGGACCCATTGCTGGAGTTCTGTGTCTGTCGTTCAAGGTCAAGTGGGCCGCGATATTGTTGGTGGGCAATTAACTGAGAAGGACATTTCCTTCGGTCAGGACTTTTGGAGGCTGTGGTTTCATGCATCTCGGGTAATAGGTCGTCAGGGTGTAGATGTCTCCGGAAATGGTCCTCACAGTCTATTGTTAGAGCATTCATAACTCGAAAAGCTTTTACAAGTCGGCGTGTGACGGTCCCGTGCTTCACAAGCTTGGTGGGGCGGTAGGACCTTTGCAATTCTGGATACATATCCACTCGCGGTCGGCGGACAAACTGGGGAGTCGTGCCTCCAATATTACAATATCTTTGTTCGAGCTCTTTCTGTTCGTCTTTGGAAAGAAGAACTTCACCCAAACGTGGGATATCAAGAGTTTCGACAACTTTTGGTGGAGGAGTGTAGGAGATTTCATTTGTAGCCCTGCGGTTCGCCTTCCTATCATTGAGATGAGATGCTTGGTGAATCCAGTCTCAACATTATCAGGCAGGTGGAATTTCTTAGGAGGCCGTTTAGGAACTCGGGCACGCCTGGCTGGCTCGGGTAGATCGGTCTGAGAATTTTCAATTGGAATGTCTATCCGTCGTTCATCCACTGAAGGGTGTATTTCACGTGGGAGTATTCGTGGAGACTTATCTTCGTGGAACGTGAAACGAGTTCCACTGGCAATCATCCGCTGCATTTTTTCGTAATTATCCTTTGCTTTTGTGAACGAATCTTCTTCCTTTCCTTTCATCAACAGAAGGACGATATTCCCTTTTCTTTTCCTTCCAGTTCGCCCCATCCTTTGCAACATCCTTATGGGCGAGGCGGAAGAGTCGTAGCACACTATGAGGTCAACCTCACCAATATCAAGGCCTTCTTCGCCAATGGAGGTAGCAACAATGGTGTTATACGTCCCCTTTTTAAATTTCTCAATGATATCGAGCTGGGTCTTTTGGTCCATCCCTTCTGAACCCTTAGCAGCGGCCTGCCCAACAAAAACATGTGGACGGATCATCGGCCCGTGTCGTTTCAATACCCTCACGATTTCTTCAGCACTGTCACGAAAATGAGCAAACACCATTATTCGCGTGTCCAACGAACGTCCCTTTGCAACAGAAGCACCATCACCGTTTCCCGCGTCCATGAAATGGTTTAGTACGACCTGCTTCAGGTATTGTAATTTTGGGTGCCCAATAAAGTCTTCGTCATTGGTCCACGTCCTTAATCGGTTCATCAACGTCTTGAAATTCTCATTGTCGGCGATTTGACGGCGGTATCTGCTGCCACCCGCATCACCCAAAGAGTTCTGAAATGAAATGAGGTTACGGTAGAACGGCCCAATACCATGAAATTTCAGGAGGTCGGTTGCATGGGCCAGACTTGAAAGCACTGAGAATATAGTAAGTATCATACCCTTGAGGCCGTGGTTGGCATTCCTCCCAGCGGGCGATTTCATCCACTCCTGGCTGGCAACCCTAAGTCCATATGGCGTCAGAGTCATCGGGTCCTTGGCCCAGTAGGCATTCTGGCCTCGAAGTTTATCCAAAACAGGCTGCAACGACTTTCCAAACAAGTCCATACACATGAGCATTTCATCAGAGTTTTCGAAAGTCTCTATTTCAACATTTCGAGAATGAACATACTCACGAATGTCAAGTGACTCTTCCGTTCGTATCTCAACTTTTGATATATTCAAGCCGTCAATGACTTCTTGAACAGCTTCTACTGTTGCGCCAGGAGTTGCTGTTAACGCAAGGACTCTGAAGCTGGTGTTGAACTGTTGGAGAAGTTTCACCACCTCAACATATGCGTAGCTACCCGTGGCGCGATGAGCCTCGTCAATGACGAGCAGAACAACCCGTTTTGGATCAGCGTATCCATTCTTAAGGTCATTAACAAGAGTCTGGGGCGTCATGAAGAAAACCCGTTTGCTCTGCCATTCTTCAGCGCGGATTGCTGGTGCCGTACTACCAGTAAGCATAACAGTTTGTGACCGAGGTATCCCAGCAATACCAAAACATGCGGCAACTTGCTGAGAGACCAATGGTTTTGTTGGAGCCACGAAAATTATTTGGGCGTCTGTGGTCCATCGAAACCAATTTAGCATGACCGTAGCAGCAATGAAAGTCTTTCCGAGGCCGGTAGGAAGCGCAACAAGTAAATTGTGAAAGAGAGCGCGTTGGGTAATGTTAAATTGATATTCTCGTTTCTTGCCCAAGTTTATTGGATATATCCAAGATGTGACGGCAGCAGGATCCAATTTATGATGTGTTGGAGGCTCGTTATGGTTTACCAGAGGCCAGTTGCGGGCGCCGGATTGTGATGAAAATGACGACTTGCTAGTCTGAGAAGGTCCACCAAACAACGTCATTTGCCGCAAATGCTTCTGTTGAGCACTTCCTTGCCCACGGAATGAGGATTGGGAAGGAAAGAGTTGGGACGATGATATTAAAACAGGAGCTTTCGTAGGCGATCCAGATGGCGAATCTAGGGAAGAGTCGAATGCGTCTTCAGGGATATCTCCAATATCAAAAGACATATCCTGAGGCCCAGAACTGGAACCCGCTGGGACGGGACCTTTTTCTACGTTCTGGCTAGGCCCTTGCTCCGCATCTCCGGAGTTGTCCCCTCGAAAAGCTTCCAGAGATGCGGCAATGGCAGCTCTTAAATCCTCATCCATGTCGCCATTTTCTTCCTCCATAATACTCTGTTTCTTGTCGGTAGTGGGAGGTGGGACATGCTTCGCAGCAATCACCTCGGGGTCAGGCTTTTTCCACCGAGGTCCACGAATTATCGATGGGCTAGATGGAGGTTGGGTTAACTGAGTCACGAAGGTCGGCTCCTGGGCCCGTGGGCGTTTGGGTTGGCATATTTTGTATTTTGAGGCAGCCGGGTTCCTATTTACTTCGTCCTTGTATCTGACCGCTGGTTGTCGACTATGCGATGGCAGGATTTCTAGGTTTCTCACGGATTCAGGGTCGATATCATCATCGTCTGCTTCTCCTGGAGCGCTACTGCCTTCGTCCCAAGAAGCATTGACGTTTCGTTTGCCACTCGTCCGGGCATCGCACAACCGCCTTCGTTTCGGGACTCGAGGGCTTTCAGAGCTGGCGGTTGAATATTCCGCAGATGCGGCGATATTGGCAACTGTTAAGATGTCATCGTCATCAATGTCACTGAACTCGCTGCCCTGGGAGCTCAACATTGTATTCTTCGTCAAAAGAGAAACAAGAGAGCAGGGTAGAAATAGCCAAAAGTCCCTAGGTGGCTAGCCATTCATCTACCGCGTGTTATCGACCCCCAAAGACGTTGAAGCGGTTCAGGACGTCTTCGGAGTGACATGTCCAAGGTAGCCTTGGAAGGTATGCGCGTCAACGGCGCAGGATGCAACGCGCGTCCACGTGACCGTGAGCACCCTCTGGCCAAACCCGGGCAATTTTGACTTCAACGAGTTCAACTAAGCGCTCAACAACGACAATGAAGCATCATTTACGGAGCACAACAACGACAACAACAACAACAACAACAACAACAACAACAACTATGGTACTCTGTACGCCGTATGGAGCATTCCTTTATTACCTGCGTGGCATGAAACAGCTGCAAGTTGGTCACCAGCCCGACATTACAAGATGGACAAAGTGAATCGTAGTAACAGCATTGAATAGTACTCCGTAGTAATGACGGCGTCTTGCTCAACACGTTAATAGATTCGACTGGGCACGGCAAAACGAGCCAGAACATTCTCCAGAGCGTTTTAGACCAGGTGAAAGGTATTCGACAACCGCCCAGTTATTTGACGTTATTTGAGACAATCTCAGTCGTTTCCCGCTAAATCTTCGAAATTTCATCGAGGCGTTAATTGTTCATTGATATTTAATTTACGTGGATGTGGATGTCCAGGTCACTGAACTTTGGAAGGCGACAATATGACCCTCTCCAAATTTAAAAAAATCAGAATCAAAATCAAAAATAATAAAAATATTTCTCTTCGTTAATCGAGAAAGAACCCCCTTCTTCCTGTGGGCGTTTGCCAAGCACTGATTGTTTTGAAATGCGGCTAAAAGGTACTAAACCGGCGTAGCGCAGTGATGTTTTGAGACAGCAGCGAAATCTTGAGCAACTCGCTGCCACAGACCCACTGCCAAATCCAGCAGCAAAAAAGAAAAGAAAAAAGAAAAAGAAAAAAAAAAAAGAAAATAGCCACTCAAAAAAGGCTACAGGTATCCACCACATGCAGGCAGCTACAGATTAAAGGAGGGGATATTATCTGGCAAAAACCATGTTTCGTTTCCAGAAACAGCTGGAAGAATAAACTGGCTATTCAACAAGGAATTTGTTGTTTCTCCCAGCTGACTGGCACTCTTCTCGTGGAACTGTCTTGCTGAACACGAGCCTGGTTTGTGCTTGAAAAAAGCACCAAGTTTTGGTACCAGACATCGCTCAAGTTGGACGCCACAAGGCCCTATTGGCTGCGGCTTTCGCAACTATCAGGTTTGAAAGGGGTTTGGGTTTGGCCACGGGTGCAGTCAATCAGTCAGCTTCCCCGGAGAACTGGATCAGGATCCAATCGTGGTTCCTGGCAGGGAGCGATTTTAGGGCCATGCTTCCATGCAGAATGCATGGAACAGAGTACCCGAGTTTTCTCCCCGTCGGCTTGCATATAAAACTGGACATTCTTGAGATCCATCTCTCAATCCCTCTCTTTTCTTCCCCCCCAAGCCCAAAATAAGTCATTCGTTGTATTCAAATACATTTTTCACCCCCAAATTTTACCTGCTACTATCTGTTTTAATATTATTACACTCTTTACTCTCTTTAGAAACCGTTTTTTTATCTTTTAGAACAAACCGCCAACATGAGAGCTTTCTCCATCTTTGCTCTTGCTGGCCTCCTTGCCTCTGTCTCTGCCCTGCCCCAGGAAAACAGCCCTCTTTCTCCCGCCGCTAAGTGTGCTTCTGAGTGTACGTGCAATTAACACCTATGTCCCTATTCCTGGCTTACGCGTGTGTATTAATTGTTCCCCATTCCAGGCGGCCTGAACATATGCTGTCGAGCCAAGTGCTACAATGTCCCCTGCCCCAGCGAAGACATGGCAAACAAGACCACCCAATGCGCAATGAAATGCCCCCAAGGCAGCGGAACTCCCGAAGACACTGTCGCCTATGCTAAATGCCAGACTGACTGCATAAATACCAACTTCTTCGATGGCAGTCAAGGCATTCCAAATCCTACCGAAACTGGCGGCGCTGGCTCTCCTGGATCCCCAAATAACAGTGGAGGCGTGTCCCCAACTGGCTCGGGCTCCCCAACTGGCCCCGGTATGTTCCATTTATGACTTTGTTTTAACTTACCTTTTTTGGGTGACAATGCGTCTGCTGCGACCCCACTCCCATTGTATATATGCATTAATGTTTTAAGGGCGAAATGCTAATAATAATAATGAATCTAGAAGGTGCTGATGCGACCGGTACGGGAAGCCCGACTGGTGGCTCCTCTCCTTCGCCATCTGCTGGTGCCGCTGCCATTAACGTGCAACTCGGATCCTCTGCTGTTGGTATCGTTGGCCTTCTCATGGCTGCCTTGGCTCTGTAAACGCGTCGAACTTATTCGAATGGAGCACTATATAACACCACCTCTACCAGTTCTCGAATTGTAAGGAGCTATTAAATTAGTGTGGAAACGAAGGGCGATTCAATGGGTGTAGCGCAGGGAATACGCGCGCTCCCATCCTCCCTCCCTTTTAAGCAAGCGAAAACTATGATACATATTCTCTTTTTCTATCTATTAATTTACCAGGTTTGAATAGTTAACCACTCACTTGGGTGACCCTATGTTAAAGTAATTGTCACAGTTATCTTTTTTGTTTGTTTGCAGAAATTAGTCTTGGATACTGTAATAATTTTTTCTAGCTTCTTTGATGGCATGGGAAGGAAATTTTTGATATTTCTTTTAATCAACTCTCTGCACGAGGTCATGCATGCAACATAAAAACATACTTCCAACCCTTCGAATGGGGTTCTACTTTTGGCTGCTCAACTTGCACTTTGTCCAGCGGGCTTGAAAATAAACTTTCGATGGTTAATTGTAGTATTCACGAGAACCTGACCTAATTAGGGACATCTATCGCCATTTATGTTGAAGCTCTCAAAACCCCAATTGCTCGAACCCCTCTACAACAGAAGTTTCACGAGGCTCCGTGAACTAGTATCTGGCCCATCCCCAACCTACTCCGCAGGGGTAATATTTAAACAAACTAGCCAGCATGTTTAGCTCAGTCTAAAAGGTAACCTTGTATGTACAGCATATACATATATATTTAGCTTCAAGTATTTACTACCCACCCCATCCTATATAGCTCAATTCCTACCTCAGATCTTCTACTCCTTCAATCTGCTCCCACCCGAACGCATAGCCACCTGTTCCACAAGTAAACAAACCAATAATAATGGAACCCCTTCCAGCAAACACGCCCATGCCCGTCGGAGATGAATCTGCAGGTACCGCCAACATGCTCATTGCTCGCATGACCACTTACATGACCCAATGTATGCGCAACCACGACCCTTCTCATAACCCACGCCACGTCCACCGGGTTGTGCAACTGGCGCACACACTCCTAGCCTCCGAGCTGGAGAGACAATCTCAATCGCCCTCCACAGCCACCACTACATACGATGACACTGTCATAACGCTGGCAGCCCTTCTCCATGATATTGGGGATAGGAAGTACCTCCCACCCCGACCCACCACTACCGCCAGTGACAACAACGGTTGTGCCAGTAACAACGCCATTTATGACACGCTACTCTCCAACGGTGCAGACCCCGTTTTGGCCGCCAGAGTACAAAAGGTCGTCTCACATGTCTCCTTCTCCACAGAAATGAAGGACCCGGATGTAGTCCGCCGCCTCATTAC
This sequence comes from Emergomyces africanus, assembly GCA_001660665.1. Lineage (NCBI taxonomy): Eukaryota > Fungi > Ascomycota > Eurotiomycetes > Onygenales > Ajellomycetaceae > Emergomyces > Emergomyces africanus. The sequence goes on along the minus strand of LGUA01000057.1, from coordinate 24,134 downwards.
TGAGGAAGGGTATCCAGAACTGGCTATCGTGCAGGATGCAGATAGGCTGGATGCTCTGGGTGCGGTGGGGATTGCCAGATGTTTTACCTATTTGGGGGCTAAGGGGCGGGGAGAAGGAAACGTGGAGGCGGAGGAAGGGAGCTGGGAGCTAGATGACGCAATTGGGCATTTTGGAGGCAAATTGGAGAGGTTGGAGGGAATGATGAAGACGGAGTCTGGGAGGGCAATGGCTAGGGTTCGGACGGAGAGGTTGAGGGAGTTTAAGAGGTGGTGGGTTCAGGAGAACGAAAAAATGGGATGATTATTACGTTAATGGGTGGTTTGAGAAGTTAAAAATTAACGATATCCAATGCTTATATACCTCTTGTGTATGTATAGCTACTGCACACCTTATCCGGTGAGAAGGTATGCTTTTGATGAGGTACGTATTCCCCCATTCAATAGGATTGATCCAAGAGGTATCTAGGTAAACCAATGCTGCCCAGATCCTGCATAGCATACTCATTGAAGATTAACAAGTCAATGTATTTTATGTCTAGGATAAATGGACAGGGAATCCACGCGTATATAGACACCTAGCAGCCAAATTCCTGTTTGCCTATCCCTATCATAATGCCCACGCTGTCTGCGTAGAGTCCAAAAAGTGGTGGGGGGGGGGGGGGTAATCAACTAATATCGGATGAACCTGCTCAGCCCGGCATAAACGAAACAAACACTTAAATCAAAAGCGACAACGTGAGGGGAATCCAAATAATGTTCAAGGCGGGAAATATTAATAGTAATAGAAGTTAAAGAAGGAAAAGAAGAAGAAAACAAGGAGGGGAAACCCAAATAGCGGCACCAGCAAATATATACGAGGCGGAAACATGCACATTACACACATGCAAACATACATGCAATTCACCATGTACAGATAATCTTTCAAGTAAAATAGAAAAGAATAAACTGCGTCAGTATAACCATAAAAACATGGGTGATTAAGAGCATTGTGTTTTGCTCTTTGTGCAGGCCTGAGCATTTCAAATATGGCAAAATATAAGTGGTAAAAATCTACATGCGTCGCATCCAAAAATACGATGAAAAACTGCAAAATGCAACTGTGCAAGCCCCGAGCCATACTTTGCTGGCTTGTAAACTAAGGGGGCGTGTCGCAGGAACGCCGATACTGACATAGGAAATTCAAAAAATAAGGACCATACAAACACCAGATCAAATCTAACCTTCCCACATGCAAAAATTAGAAGAAAAAAAGAAGAAAAAGAAGGATGGGAGACAGAAAAGTATATATGTATACTTTAGTGACAAGAAGGGCACCTGGTCCTGAAGTTATAGTTGAATATTGAAAGAAGGGATGGGAGACAAATTCATTAACAAAAAGAAGGGAAAAAAAGGGAACAGAGATGTGAAAAATTAACCAGCCGAGCAGGACCAGAGAATTTACACCGTAAAAGATGTATCTAATCACACTCGATCTCGTGCGAAATCCAAAACGTCACAATCGTCTTCGAAGAATCCATCTTCATCAGCTGCGGCGCCACCACGACCAGCGAGATTGGAGGTGGAAGTCGTCCGCCGTTTCTTCCGTCGAGCTGTAATCACAACATGTTCAACATTATTCCCAGCATTTCCAAGGCTGATCAAATTTTCTATCTCCCCACCTCCAGCGTTGTGTCCGATACCGCTATTATCTTCGTCATCGTCATCGCTATGCGTGGTTGGGCGCAAATTCAGTTTTATCGAGGGAATATCATTGCCAAAAGCCCATTGTTGTTTTGATAGAATTTCCTCCTTCTCCTCATAGCCCGGAGGATACACCATGAGGTTCACTCTGCGGTCGGTATGGAATGGCTGATATGGCGCATTGGCCTCTATTTCAGCCTGGGAAAGAGGTTGGGCTTTAAGCTTGCCACTCGAAGGTCGCACAAGCGTAGGTGAGGACAATGACCAGAATCCAGAAACATGGGTTTCTGTCGGTATGGGCAGGGCTTGTTCGGGGCCGATGGGGAACTGGGCATTAGTTGGTAACCGGATCTCTGCCAATTTACTTCCAACAGCGGAGTGGGTCTGTTTGTTTTTCCCCACAGACGTACTCCGTTGAACTCTGTATGCTTTAAAACTGCCGCCGTCAATGATCCCTAAGAAGGGCCCATCTTCTGTGCCAAGCCAAATGACTCGAGAGCGACCAACGTCTCTGGAAAAGCCCGAAAGGTGTAGACGATTTTCGCCCACATGTCGAAGGGTGTTAACGGTGCCGGTTGCTGCCCCCATTGACTTACTTAAACCTGCAGCGACAACCTTACCACCACCGCGAACCCCTGTTGCAGCTGAAATTCCGAACCCCCCAGCACCTCCTTGAAATGCTGCTCCTACACTGGGCGCACGGCCTCGGACAGCCGCGAGAATAGGTTGAGTTGTGCCACCAACAAGTTTCATGGCAACAGAGAACGGGTTACTCGGAACAGCGTCATCATGGTCTTCTGGAGCAGAAGTATCCCTTTGGTTCACCTTAGTGGGCACAACTCGTCGAAGAGGAGGCCATTGGAATGCCACCCGTGGAAGATCATAGACATGAACGGTGCCTTTCTTAGTGATAATGGCCAAATGCTCTCCAGTAGGAGCAGTCCAAATGACATCAAGGATACTTGATGTCGTTAGCCGTGCATATCTCGCAACTTGTCGTACATGAAGTGCTGGGGGATTGGAGGTCACTCCGCTGGAAGTCGGATCATCTGATATAAATGCCCTAGATCTGCAGTGTTTGATTTGCATGAGGTCCCAAATATGTTGTACGTCACCCTTTTTACTGGCTGTGAGCAGCATGAGACCGTTTGGTGCGAAAGAAAGGAAGCCACATCCATTGGGTGGTTGAAATGTGGCAATCGGAGTAGGAAAGGATGATTTAATATCATGGGATTCCTCTAATTTCTTCAAGTCGACGATCGATACAAGATCAGGTTCGTCTACCAGCCCTGATTGCGAATCAGGAGCATGCGTTGGAGGAAGAATATTAAGCCCCGTTTGGGCCTCGAACGGGTGAGAGCGACGGGCAGTAGTTTGGGATAACTGAGCGTCTTTATTCCAGTAGGTATTCCAGGTTTGGACACTTTGATCCCCGATCCATCGAGCTCCTTTGAAAAGCTCTTGAGTGACTCCGCGTGCAACTTTATTGAGGAGGCTTTCGCCTTCTCCAGAGTCAACGCCACACGTGATAGAAGGACGAGAAGGAGGCGTATGACTATCCAGCCCATAAGTTTTCCTCTGGACGAGGTGTGAAGGAATGGTTCCATGGAGGGAAACACGATGCGAAGCAGACGGGGCAACGACAGCCAGCCATCGACCACTGAGAGATAAGATTGGGGTCTCAGAGTTGGTCGAAGAATGGCTACTATCGGATTGTAAATCATCCATATCGTTTGTCGAGTTCGATGAGCCAGAATATCTACGGACATCTTTCCATTGCATACTTGTCCACGTTTTCCCAAGGCACTGAAAAGCACCGGGGGACGAGTGGGGGATAATACTGTAAATGAAAACTTCACCACTCGTGCCAGACGCGATGACGACGAAATTTCCGCTGGCATGTATCTTTAGGTTTCCTACGGGCGACGAAGTAGACACTGGTAAGCCAGGGAAGCGATGATCGAAACATGCCACAGGTTTTGTTGAATACAGAGTTGCAATAAGCTCCTGTGTTTTGAGGGAGTAGACTTGAACTCGAGTCTGTACTTGTAGAGGCTCTTCGCGTTTTGACCGTGTGTTCGGTACAGCAGGTACAATTTCGATCTGATCTGAATCCGCCGAAGACGAAGCACCTCCATCATCGGCTGTGTGTGCAGGACCATGGATGGATATCGCAACCAGCGGCCGGTTAGCTGCGAAAGGATCAGTCTTAGAAGCCCAGGTTAAAACCTTGGCATCCAGCACTCTTCCATTCAGTCCATCAAGTTTCCCAACTACTTTGGCTTTGTCACCTTCCAAATTTAGCACGTCCAAATACCCATCATGACCAACTAACATGACAATGCCGCCAAGTTTATTGTTACTTGGCTTTGAATATGGATTCGAAATCGTATCAAATGTGCAGAAAGTGTAACCGTTTTCTTCTACGGCCCGCATATTGGGACTTGGAAAATGCGATATGTCGATATCAGGTGCGGAATAAAAATGTGGTTGTGGCAAATGGGGCAGTGGGATCTGGTTCATGTGATGACTACTCGAGGAGCGCTGTCTGTCCCCCGATTGATACCTTGCCGATGGATAGTTCGAATGACCATTCCCATGACTCAAGGGTCGAGGCTTCCCCAGTGATGGTGAGGCTGGCGAAGCGCTATGGCTGAAACCTCCTTTTTCCCCAAGTGCGGCAAAATTGGGTGGCGATTCGCTAATGCTAAGGCCGTCCATAAGATCATTTGGTGGACTTTTTCCGAACGGGATCGACTTAGCCCAAGAATCAGTTCGATTGGCAGTATCACTATTATCATTGCCACTGAATGAGTTTAAAGCATCTAGGACCGGCGAAATTACATGAGTTGGATGCTGCTGCAAGACGAGCTGAGATTGATTGGTGATATCTTGTGGCTCTGTGGGTGGAGATAAAACGCTCCTATATATATGACCATTAGATTTCAGTAAGCCTATACTCACTCACCATAGCTATGAGAGATCAAAATGGGAAACGAAAGAGCTGTGATTAAAAGCAGTACAGGGAGACGGAAACATTGGTCACGTACTCCATATCTTCTGCATGCGCCTTCGTTTCATCTTTGTCTGCCCCATCCTCTCGCCAGACAACATTCCTTCCCTTTTTCTTAGATTGACGGCTACGACCTGGTTCTGCTGAGGCTTTGAGCTGCTGGGACAAGGGTGATTTGGCCGCCGGGGACCGACTTTGCTTGCGGGAGGGGTTAGATCCTGGGGGCATCCAAAAACGCGGTAGAGATCTGGCCGATAGGAGGTAGCCACCGAAGGGCCGAAAAAAAAGAGTAGCAAAATCCGGGAAGGTAAAGGGGGGATATTGTGAAGAAGCGATCTACTCTGGAATTTCTCTTGGTCCAGGGAATGGAGGATGGCAGGGCGATGGAGATAAAAAAAGAAATAAGCAATAAGATGTTATTCTAGATATGCCAGATATCGTAGAAAATGTACACAGGATGGGTTCTAGGCAATATAGAGAGAGACAGTAACAATATATGAGGACAGAAGAGGGAGGGGTATCAAGAGGTGGGAAGCGCGGGTGGAACAGAGCGGTAAGGTGGCTCAAGGGATAGCTCCAGAACAAGCTGATTGCGTCTACGGGGAAACACAAATGACAAGGTGGTTCACTAGTCACGGACAATCCGCAGGTCGATGCAGGTAGACAGTCCCAAATGTTGTTATTAAAGTGCCTGTGGTGATAGAAAGATGAAGTGTAGTTGTAGTAGTTGTAGTTGTTGTAGATGGAGGAGTCAAGAGAGGAGCGATGAGACCAAGAGGGGCAATGATAGGATGACACATCCCAGCCAGCCAGGTGACGGAACGCGGCTTGTGATTGGCTATAGGTCTCGGGGTCACGGGAGCTATTTCAGATTAGGTAAGCTATTTATTGGCAATTTGGTGGGCGCCACACCACGCTAGTCCATATCGGGCCTGAGCTTCTAGCTTCAAACAGGCCAAACAGGGTAAACCATGCAAACCAGATCAATAAAACCAGGCACCACATGACGGAACAACAGGCGTTACGTCATCAGTCAAAAGGTTTTTACCCCTACGGAACAGGTATAAATACAAGTACTAAATATACCAGCAAGCACTTTGTGCCAGGTATACGGCATTTCAATACTTGTTTACGGGGTGCTGACTAGAGCATGAAGAGGTCCTATGTACCCTGTTGTGTATGAACGAACTTGGTGTCTCTTCATTCAGTCTTGCTTATTTTATCCCGTTTAAGGTTTTCAGGGCAGGTTATTGAACAGCGGCAAATCCTGTTTCACTAGGTCAAGAAGTAGCTTCAGATATTGTCCAGCCAAGTTCGCCCTTTTGACTATATTCCGTACGTAAATGCAGAGCACAATGTACTGTACATGTACCACATCGACTTGATAGAAATATTCTCGCTTGGTCACATTGGAATGAAATTGAAATCATGTGGCTAGAATGAAATGCTTGATCATGAGCATTTCCGTATCTCATGAATTCAGGGAATGATATTGTTAGGGAAATAGCCTCAGCATCATAATAAGTGACCTCAGGCTCTGATAACCATTATATCGGGTCCTGATACTTGACCCTTATCTCCGTTCCAACCGTTTGAGACCTCTCGAAAGCATGAGGGGGATGTAGTTTCTGATACAGTACAGCAGTAATTTCATCACCGACAACTGACATACATAGACTTCAAATAGTTCAGGGTGGATGGATCCAGCGCGCAAAACTGGATCACCTGACTGCTTGTGAGCATCAAGACCGATTTTCGAGAATTTTTGGCAGGATATTGTACCCGGATCAAATTGCATTTATCAAGTTATACCCCGGTTTCACAAGCAGTCTTTACTCCAACGCGAGATCCATTTGCTTATCCGCATGGCCATTGCCAGACCCCGTCCAGAATAGAAGACAAAACAAAATAGAAGGAAAAACGACATCATGCTTTCTTTTTCGATGCTGCCTTCACTTTGGCCGCCTTTTTCCGATTGCTTCGAATCATAACAACACCAAGAAATGAACCCACGACTGCGGAGCCGAGTAGAGTCAGGATAACGGGTATACGGATCGCCCAAACCCGGGGCGGGAAGAGATCATGGAGTGGGTGGCCGTCATCGACAAAGGGCTATCGTAGTCAATTAGTAGATCGGAAAAGATGATTTTATTTTATTTTTAATTTAATTTTTTTTTTCAATTTTTTGGGAGAAGGTAATGTTGCGTTGCGCTCGCGACCACCCCTGAATTCCTGGTAATTTTCGCGACGGGAAGTGAGTTTCTTCATACCATGAGTAGGGTCCATGCTGTGTAGTAAAGATAAACAGCGGTCGCCACTAAGAGCATGGCTAATCCAACCAGCTTTCCAAACTGGTTGTATAGGCGGTTAGTGAAATTTACAACCCAGGGAGTTCAACCTTGTAGGGAGGGATTGAAGCTGCAAACCATCACCGCGACGAGTAAAACAGAAACTCCACCGTCTGGGAATTGAGAGACGAGAGGGAGTAGATTCGTTCCTGGACACGTTTTGGATAAATAAAAAGGGATTTCTAAAATAAATAAAAAAAAAGGATGTTGTAGCAGTCAAATGATCCTGAAAGGTCAATTCTCCCCAGTTTTCTCCCTTTTGCTTTTGGAGAAAATGACAGCTTGGGATTATCCGATATCACGTGGTCATCGCTGCGCTAACCCCTTTTCGGTCACCAAAGCATCATCCCATTCTTTCTGCGGGTTTTCTTCACTCAGCAAACACGCTGAACAACATCGCTCTCAGCCACGCGAGCGATTATACTATCTGACCATGACTTGAACCTAACCACGCGCACGTCACACATTTTTCGAAAATGGAAAACCCAGTGATGCTGCAGTCAGCAGTTCGTCTGCCTACTCCTCCTCCCGGCACGTCCTACTCGCCCTTACCTTTAGGGAGCCGAAAGCGGTCACCACCCTCCCGCTCTCCCTCACCTGACCGGCGACGTTCTCCTCCAAATGGCACCTCTCGGGAAGGGCCTGACTTGTCGCGTGGCGAACCGGATCGTTATATGGAGAGAGAGCAGCAGCTCGCTGAGCGATTTCGAAAACGAGAAGCGCCTGCAAAGGCTCTAACGGAAGAAGAGAAGCAAGCTGCTGCGAAGGCGGAATATGAAAAGCTGCTGAATATGCGCTCTGGTGGAACGTATATCCCCCCCGCAAAACTCAGAGCACTGCAAGCTCAGATCACAGACAAGACTAGCAAGGAATACCAGCGCATGGCATGGGAGGCCCTGAAAAAATCCATCAACGGGCTTATCAACAAAGTCAACGTTGCAAATATTAAGTTCATCGTTCCCGAGCTGTTTGGCGAAAATCTCGTCCGCGGAAGAGGCCTCTTTTGTCGAAGTATTATGAAAGCCCAGGCCGCTAGTTTGCCTTTTACACCGATATATGCTGCAATGGCCGCCATTGTCAATACGAAACTTCCGCAAGTCGGGGAGCTTTTGCTAAACCGTCTCGTAGTCCAGTTCCGCAAGGCCTTCAAACGAAACGACAAAGCCGTTTGCATCTCGTCGACCACATTTATTGCTCATCTGTGCAATCAACAGGTCGCGCATGAAATGGTGGCGGCTCAGATTCTCCTACTTTTGCTACACAAACCTACGGATGACAGTGTGGAGATTGCTGTCGGCCTTACAAGAGAGGTCGGACAGTTCTTGGAGGAAATGGGGGGGCCAATCGCCCTGGCTGTGTTTGACCAGTTCAGGAATATCCTCCACGAGGCGGATATTGATAAGCGCGTTCAATATATGATTGAGGTGCTATTTCAGGTCCGCAAAGATCATTACAAAGACAACCCGGCTATCAAAGAGGAGCTCGATCTCGTCGAGGAGGAGGATCAGATCACGCATCGCGTTAGTCTTGATGACGAAATCGATGTCCAAGACGGGTTGAATATTTTCAAGTACGATGCTGAGTGGGAGGAGCACGAGAATGCATACAAAAGGCTGAAAGCCGAGATTCTGGGTGAAGGCAGTGATGAGGAAGCTGGAGACGAGGACGAAACGGATGAAAGCTCCGATGAAGATGAGGAGGACGAAAAGGACCAGCAAATGGATATTAAGGACCAGAGCAATACGGATCTTGTTAACCTGCGGAGGACTATCTATTTGACTATTATGTCGAGTATTGATTTTGAAGAATGTTGTCACAAACTCATGAAGATCACTTTGCCACCGGGACAGGAGTCGGAGTTGCCGTCCATGATTATCGAATGTTGCTCGCAGGAACGGACGTATTCAAAGTTTTATGGCTTGATTGGAGAACGTTTTGCGAAAATCAACCGTCTCTGGGCGGACCTGTTCGAGGAAGCCTTTGTCAAATATTACGATACCATCCACCGCTACGAAACAAACCGTCTGCGGAATATTGCAAAATTCTTTGGACACATGTTCAGCTCGGACGCGATTGGTTGGCACGCATTGTCTATAGTGCATCTAAATGAGGAAGAGACGACATCTAGTAGCCGTATCTTCGTCAAAATACTTTTCCAGGAACTCTCTGAAGTTCTTGGAATGACGAAACTACAGACAATCTTCAAGGATGAAATACTTCAGCCTAGCTTTGAAGGCTTGTTCCCGACTGATAATCCAAGAAACACCCGTTTCTCAATCAATTACTTTACCAGTATCGGTATGGGTGTTCTCACAGAAGGGATGCGTGAGCATTTGAAGAATATGCCGAAACCTACAATTCCAGCACTACCTGCGCGAGAAGCGGGATCAGACTCTGAATCTGTCAGCTCATATTCGAGCTACTCGTCATACACTGGTTCTTCCAGATCCCGCTCGTATTCTCGCTCTCGTTCCCCTTCTCGTAGTCGAAGAAGGCTAACGTCGCTCTCTCGCTCTCCCTCATCCCGCGGAAGAAGCCTAAGCGGGAGCATGAGCAGAAGCTATACACCATCCCGCTCGCCAACTCCTCCACCCAGGCGCCGAGGCAGACAATCCTCATATTCTCGGTCGCCATCTCCTGCCAGCAACAGGTCTCGATCTCTATCACGCTCTCCCGTCCGTCGCCGATCTCTCGCACCCCAACGGTCAGATTCACGGAGTAAGGGTAAAGCTATCACTGGCGGGCGAAGCGGCAGACGGTCTCCATCCCGCTCTGTCACCCCTCCGCGCCGCGGACATACCAATGGCGCCCGCCGCAGGTCCCCCAGCTACTCTCGCTCGCCTCCCCCCCTTCTCGCAAAAGCAGAGGAAAGCGGCGAAGCTCCCTGTCTCTGTCGCGCTCACGATCCCCCCCACGCGGGAAATTGTCCAGAGACAAAAAACGATCACGCTCAAGATCCGTCACGCCGCCTCCTCGCGACAGAACCCGCCGGGGTCGGAGCAAGAATAGACATCCCTCCTTATCCCCGGCACGTTCCCTCTCTCCGTCCCCGCGCCACAGGCGCAGATATAGCCCGTCTCCTGCATCCCTTTCCCGTTCCCGATCTCCTCGCCGCTCACTGACTCCTCAGAGACGCGCGCGTCCGCAGCGTGGTGGGCGAAAACGTTCCTTTTCGCCGGCCGTATCTCGGTCCCGATCCCCATCCCGACCCCGCTCTCCGGTTCGAGTACCACCACCAAGTGGACGTGCCAGGGCATCTGATTTCTTGTAATTGTGTTTTATTTTTATTATTATTTTAATATATGCAGCTTGTTAAGGAGAAGAAGAAAAATTATTGAACTTTGGTGGTCAACAACAAACACACAGGTAACAGAAGAATAAATGAGTTTTTTTTTTCTTTTTTTTTTCTCTTTTTTTTCCCGGTAGCGTTTTCTCTCGATTTACCCTTTGAGATCCTTTGAGCCACACTTTTCCATTTTTGGGACTTCTTCCGTTTCTTGACCTCACTACTTTTCAGCTTGGAGGTGTTTGGTTGGCGCATAAATTTAATTCGCTTCAAAGACATGAAATAAGAATGTTATTATTCTCTCTGGTTAGCATCATTCATATCAAAGCTGTATTTTAGAACCCAAAATATAAGAAAGTCGTCGATTTAATCAATTTTTTGCCCACCCTTGTTAATATTAGACAAAGTCACTTCAATTCTGTTATTTCGTCCGTTTCGAGTTCACTAAGAGAGGGGGAATTATAAGCGATGCGAATATAGAGAAGGAAAATCCCCTTATATGACTACGTTAATAGTTCAGCTTCTGAAACCATTGACAATACCGCAGATCTTAATCGAAAACACATCAGAGAGAGAAGTAGTGATTTCTGAAGGTGTAGAATTATCTGGTCCAACTTTGATTTGACTATGGCTATGGCAACTTCATTGTTTGTGCTTGTTATGAATAAATTGAGGACAGGGCAAGTAGAAAGTCCAACAAATAGCAGAACGGACGAGGAGGAAACAAAGCAGGGAAAGAAATGAGTAAGAAACTGGAGAAGATAAATTGGGGACGGGAAAAGAAAGAAAAAGCAAAACAAAAATAAAAACAAAAAGCGTTCCTCAAGTTGGCGGGGGAGTGAAGTTTAGACATAAACTTCGTTTCCTCTGGACTGAAATGAATAATATGGAAATCATTGAAGTAGACCTCAACCTCATTCTGGGGGATATAACTTTCATGATATAGAATAGAATTTGGGTATTTCCTCCTTTAATTGCTTTCTGTTCTATTCCAACAAACCCGCCTTCTCTCATCATTACTCTTAGTACTCGTTTTCTCTTACATTCGTCAAGAGGTCTTTGTTTTTAATTGGATGAAAGTAAGCTAGTGAATATTCTTCAGAACTCCCTATATTTCTTACCATTGTTCTGCGCACAGCAAAAAAAATAAAAATAAAAATAAAAAGGTGGTCGGCGACATCCACGTTTCGTTATCTATTTGACTGGCTCGTTTCAAAGCTGAATTTCCTGAGTTCTCCGAGAAAGTTCATCTAGATGCGCAGCGACAGATTAGATCGTGTGGACATGAACAAGGATACAATAGTCTGGGGCAGGCAGGGAAGTACGATACGAAACAGAAGACATACCTTCACAGCCAACTTTCTCACCACTAGATCGTCCAGCTTTCAGCCCAACCCTTGACCCATTGACTACTAATGGTTCACTTCTGTTCGGAGAATCAGCTTCACTTGATCTCGGAGAAAGGTCCGAGGAGAGAGTGGGCGACTTCAGATTTGTTGATATGGGAGTTGTCGCCGCCTTCACATCATCCCCGTTTCCGCCTCCACTCGCTGCCCCAGCCTCTACCGCACCTCCGTTTCCATTCTCATCGACGTCTTTGTTTCTTGTGATTCGAGAAGGTGAAAATATTGCGCCATTACCAGCAACGCCGTTGCTGTTTCCTCCATTATCTCGGTCAAACCGCACTCGAATTCTGAACCCTTTGAAATACGAATTGTCAAATAACGAGACAGCTCTTCGCGCCTCCTCCTTGGTTCGATATGTAGCAGTTGCATATGCCCTTGGGTGGCGACCTCCCTCTTTACGATCTTCGCGGATATCACACCGCTCCACCATACCAGCTGTCCGGAGATAGTCCTTCAAATTTTGCCATGTCGTGTCAAGTGCAAGATTTTGAATGAAAATGTTGCAAGAGAAATTCGCGGTTGAATCTTCACGGAGTATGTTAATATTGTTGCTGTTGCAATTTTGGCGAGGCATGTTGGCGCTATGGAGTTCGTAAAGGGGCTGGATGCGCATTGACGTGGAGTATCGGTGGATGGCGACAGGTGAGGGTTCGAATAGCTGACCCAGAGCTGGCGTTTGCATCGGAAAAGAAATTTCGCTAGGGTAAATCAATGGAAATTGGTATCCTAGCGAGTCTGTCCCAAGGGAAACAAGGGGAGGGTGGCCAGGTGCGTTTACGTGGGTGACAAAGTGTGCATATTCTGGTGATGTAGCGTAAGGTGGAGAAGCGGAGAAGTTCCTGTGCCTGATTGTGAGCCAGTGTGTTATTTTACGCTAGTGGGCAAAAGCAGATTGACGTCTCAAAGTCAAACTTACTCAGGAGCCATAGTACTTGTCGGGGAGGTGGCAAGAACTGGGCATCTTGGAGGGCTCGAGTATCCTCCACCAGGATATGGAATTCGACTTATGGATGGACTCTTGGTCGGCCCAGCAATGGGTTTGGTCGGCGCATTTGCAAGCGATAGTGTCACCGTCAAGCTATTGCCATTCCATCCGTTCGTTGACAGTCTGTCTATCTCGTTGATCAGAAAAGTTAGGCTTGATGGACACTACTGGTGGAATACTTACTGTAGGTACGCCACGCTTCATCTTCATTTTTTACTATAATTTGTCCTAGTCCAGTAGGATGCCCGTGACAATCATCGTAAACTACAGCCTGCCGTATATGCAAAGCAGTTTGGCGGACAAGATCTTTGAGTTCCTGCCATCGGCATTGAGGCGGGATCTATACCCAGAAAAAGGATCAAATAATCAACATTTCTTTCTCAAAAAATTGAAATGGGCTAATGATAGTGGAAACATAAAACAGCAAAGCTTACACCCTGGAGAAATATGACATATTCTTCATCCGTGGACCGAGAATTCCTCCGGCTATCTCGTTGCCTAGGTGAAGTTGGCATGATTTTGCTTCAGGAGTAAAAAAAAGTCCAGGGTTTTCCGCACAGAAATATTAAATATTTTCAAAATAACGAAGGATTCTTTGAGATCAGAGGCTCCGAATACAATAAGGCCAGTTCCTGGCGTGCTTGGTCCGGGCGCTCGTTGGTGGTGACGACAAAAAGTAATGAATATCAAGTGCCAAATGGTCGAAAAAAGTGGATAGGATTTTCCCTCAAATAGAAATACTTCGGCCCTCCTAAGTGTGAATTTATTTTAGGTTCCGATTATTATTCACTTCGGCCAGCGAGTTCAACGGGCAGAACAGGGGAGGGGGGAAAATACGTCCATGAACAGGAGAAAAGCTGGAACTAAGAGGCGCAAGTCGTAAGTCCTAGAAAGAAAGGCAGGAGTAAGGGCTGGACGGCGTAACAAATAAATGAGTGCTACGATGGGAGAAATATTGGGCCAAGGCTGATTGCTTCGAAACGTCAACGAGCACGAACAGGCTTTTAAAATGTCTGTCAAAACGTCAGGAAATGGTTGCAGAAAGAGGGAACTACCCCACGAAATGTATAGAAAAGGGCTTAAAGAACGGTACTGCCGAGAGGACGATCCTATCCAAGGAGGGTTTTGCCCTCGATGGGCTTGCGGATTGCAGGTAGTCCTCCCTTTCGAGATCGGGACACCCAATGCAAATAAGCCAGCCTATTGGGTGGGAATAGCGGAACGATTGGCTGCAGCCACAGTGCGTCTATCGTCGAATTACAGCCAGCTGAATGTTGTTCGAAAAATAAGACAACCCTGGCCTACTTCAAACCCTCTTTTGTGCATCGAACAGTCAGCACATTAAATAACTATTTCGGAGCGAATATTTATAATCATCATCCAAGAGCGTTAAAGGTTTGTAGCTGGTGCCTATAAAATGGTTTGGCAGGGAACTGAGGAAGGAAAGAATAATAATAAATGTAAACTGGGTACGTTATAATGGGACAAATATCAGGATCACATCATACCTTATTGGATGCACAGACACATATCATTCGGGGAATCCGTTTTGCTGCCACATTAACATAATCCGTACAATTCCATTAGGTGCGGAGGCTTTTTGCAGCGTTACCAATTCCCGATGCCTGGAAGAAACGGGGGTGAGGACGAATGAGGAGTGGGCATACCACAAGCAAGTATGTGGTCTGTCATTGGTTATGCAGTAGCCAAAAGGAAGAGATCCAGATTGAACACCAAAATAAAATAACAGAAACAAAAAAGAAAAGGAAAAAAAGAAAAAGAAAAAAAAAAAAGGAAAGGAAAAAAAGGAAAGCCTGCCTGCCTGCCTGCCTGCTCACAAGCTTCCCGCGTCGCTGAAAGAGGCACTTGTCAACTCTCTTGACCAACTTTCGAATGCTAGCCCTCCCGAGACGGGGGAGAACCTGTCAGTCAGTCTATTTTGAGTCTTGGCCCATAGTGTGGGTGATCAGACCGATCCTAGCCCATTTATTTGCTTTTTCCTTAGAGTTAGAACCAAAACAAAGAACTGCCATTATCGGCCAAGTAGCCTTAGCAAATACGGAAGTAAATCGGGTGAATTGGGCTGGCCCTGATAGATAGAGTTTTATGGCCTGTGATTTGACAGAAATCGAAGCTCCAACTTCCCAAGCACTCCTCAAAAGAAGTTTGGCAATAGCAGCGACCAGTAAACCAGTTCAAGGGAAGGGAGGTGGCAATCAAGTCAGCAGTTTCCGGTCAGACTCTCACAATAATAATAAATGATTAACACGAGGTATCCATCAGTTAGGCCAGGGTCGTACCGCTGGTCTAGCAAGAATATGCTGTTCTGGAACCCTGAAATTGTGGTTTAAATAACGAGATAAAAAAGATCTTAGATCAATCGGTCGATGATCTAGTCATTTTTTATGGGTGGGACGATCTTCTGGGATGGCCCCAGTCAGCCAAGGTCCGTCTGCTGGCACTGCTGTGCCCCATCCGGATGCAGTGCATATGAGCTGTCTAATAAATGTAAAGTGTGGTGCCACAAACATCTGGCCACCTTGATTTTTGCTCCATCCACCTTTTTGGGCAAGGTTTACATGGGTCGTGGGAAGCGAGACGTATACTTCTCCGAAAAACAAATTGCCCGCCTGCAATAATTGAAACTTAGCACGCAACACCAATTCAGAAGAGCATTTAGTATATATATATACTCCGTACCCCGTATACGGAGCATATATATTGGGGGAAAACGGAAATATGAGAAAACAACGAGTCAGGGAGTCACTTAAAACACCGGCGCCGATGGTTCGTAGAAATCATCGCCACGGAAGAAGGTCTGCGCCCGGTGCGAATTCTGCAGAAACTACTCCGTAGGATTGACGAAAATGAATCAAGGCCATGATCAGCAAGCCTCGGGGGAAGGGGGGGGGGGCGGCTCGAGGGGAATGTCCATCATTATGCAGAAAATGGATCCCGGGCCAAGCCAGTGGAACTGGTGGCTCAGGCAAAGGCCAAATGCCAAATGGTTGATGATAGGAACAAGAAGATAATGGGTTGATTATTTTGCAGCGTAGCAAATTCAGATGCATATGCAAGTAGGTAGTCCCCGTCAGGCAGGTCCGTCGGCATGCCAAAATTTTGATGTCAGGGCGTGAAATTGCATGGGCACATTTTCATTTTCCGCCTCAAAAATGTCAAATTTGTTCAAGAAATTGTTAGCGCGTAAAGCTAGTGTCTTGGAACTCATTAGCGTGCGGCCTCTGCATATAAGGGTTGATTGAATACGGAGTACGGAGTACAGTTAATTGGCATTGGGTTTATCAGAGAAATAAATACCCTGCGCAAGAATGATTTCAAACAGTGTTGTCTCTCGCTCTTCGGGAGTGGCAATGAGGTAGCTCTGCAGATGTTTCGAGCTACATCGCTGAAGAAGAATCATGTATAACACAAGTCCTCCGTACAGTACGTGGGCATATTGCCATTGTGTAGGCCAAAATGTGGCTGCCTGTGTAACTAGTACGAGAAGCGACGAGTCACAAAAGCGGCTGTGTTCCAGAGCTACAGGCTGCCCCAGGATCGCACTAGGAGATGATGAAGAACGGGTCCTGGGTCATTGCTGAAGAAGCTTCGCGGGTTAATATGCATGAATATCATTTTTTTTTTGGTTGGGGCAAGGAATTCCTGGGACGAAGGACGAAGCCGATCAAACATTTGATGGGTTTTTAGTGGCATCGTGTTGATATGGGGTCGCTGAAACCTTATACAATCTAATCTCCAACCCCCCAAACCCATGGCCCACATCTTGAAGCAAATGGCTAAACAGCGAACAACGTCCACACTATCTCTACGGGTTTGGCGTGATTTGAGATAGTGTAGTCTCAATATTGCAGAATATTGAAGTGACTCGCATGACAGGCTGCTATAGAAGTGCAAATACCTGGGCGACAATACCTACTAGTCAGTATATCCGTTGATAATTTGTTACAACCGTCTATTTTCGTCCTCTGCCCTTTATTTCGGGTCATCAATGGTTAAATGTTTTCTTCTTCTTCGTTCCCAGGGCCTGAACACGAATGTTATCTAATATAACCCCTCATTGTCCAATGTAATGTGTATATCAACTTCGTTTTGCACTCAGAGGGAGGACTAATTATCTTTTCTCCGTCGACCCCCCACCCTTTTCTCTGCACAGCGTGATAGGGAAGAGCTACCAGCGACGAAACGGAAAGATGATTAAATGCAATTCCTGAAGTCTCATTATATACTTAAGCCTGCACTGGCAATTCATGGGTCTATGCCAGCCCGACTACGCAGCTATCCCGAGCTCCTGGTTCCTCTAGAGAATCGAAGGTCCCCGGACCCTCCAGTTCTGAAATATCTGGGATTCTCGCTATGATCCGAGCATCATCAAGTAGTTATTGTTGCAGTTCAAAGGGGGAGCGAGCCCCTACTTAAGCTGAAATGCCTGGATCCTCATTATCTCGGGACATCCGCCTGGCCTTCGAATTCCCGGATTCAAATACTGCCCTTACTATTCACAACTCCTCCAGGTGGAGGCAGGCACACATATTAGTATTATGACGACAGTATCATCATTATTGATATCATCACATATCCCATTAATAGTGCTGGCCATGACTACCCTTTCTTACCCATCTATCTGCCTCTTACAGGCAGTCGTCAAATGCCATATACGGGATACCTAAGTTAATTCTTTCTTTCTCTTTCTCAGGGAAATATAGAAAAAATGAAAAGACATGGTGCTTTTAGAAATGAGAAAATCCAACTTACGCTTCGCTACTGGATTAACATCTTGCGCTTGCCCTCAATCTACTCTGAGTGCTAGTATGCAGTCCTCTACAAAACATGCAGCATCCCCAGCGCTGAATACAAAAGCTTACCACGTACTTTTCTCATGCTGAAATTATATTTTCCGTGGATAACTTTGTCCACTCGTTCTCTACCCAGAGCGGTGAAACAGCCCCGATGATTCACACTGCTACCTTCCTAAGTATCTACATTCGGTCTGCGCGCGTTGCCAGCTGGACTACATAACACAAGTATTCATGCTACAAAATGCCCAATGTGCTTCCCCCTAAATTTCCCTTCATCTATTGCATTCCCAGGCGTCTGATCCTTTCATCTGGTGTTCACCCCTTTCAAAAGATACTTTTACCCACATGGCCAAGAGCAATTGATCGAGGTTGGGGTGCCAAGGGCTCGTGGTTTTCTTTCTGTCCACTTTCTCACTAGAAATGTACGAGAGATCGTTGCGTACCAATGATTTTACTATCGAAATTCATATCCTTATTGATGGGATGATAAAAGTATGTCAAACATACAAAGAGCAGCACTTTCATTTCCCAGTTTAATATACAAACTACCCAAGATGATACTTTCGAATAAGTCCTGCTTTTTATTTTGATTCCGTAATAATAAAAAATGGAGCAGAGAACGCCGAAAAAGGCAAAAACTAAAGATAAAAGATACCCTCCCCCCGCCCACTCCTCCGCCAATAGAGAATTAAATTAATACCCATAGTTAAAAACAAAACATAAGGGAACCAAAACCTTCCTTCACCCACTCCGCCCCCCGGGAGGATCCTTCCGAACAACCATGAATCCATGAATAAAATGCCAGCACGACACCCTATGCTAAAGTTGCATACATACCCACCAAAGCACCAGCTAATGGAAACAAGCTCCGCATCCCATTAAGCTTAATCCACTGACAAATAAGATGTTCCGTCTGCTCCCTGGCACCTGCCTTGACCGTCGACTCCAAATTGACTAACTTCGCCTCCTCCAACAGGGCACTGTTTGTGTTCGTCATCGCAAAAAGGGTGAACGGCACAATAGCGATCGTGAGCACGCCGGCAGCGCAGTACAATGATGCTGTATTCTCGACTGTCTCGCGGAACAGGGTAGTTCCGGAAACGGAACGGGCGGACCAGGCCAGGTAGAAGAATGACGCGGCGGCGGATAGGGCGATGGGCGGGTTCTGCTTTGCACCGAGACGATAGACGTTTCTCCATAGCTTTGCGAGGGTGCTGGGGGCTAAGTTGGTTTCTTGGGCGGAGATGAGGAGGGAGGGAGCGACGATTAAACTGAAGGCGGCGATGTTGCCTGGGTTGTTATTGTGTTAGCCCTCGGCCACCTGTGGTTACTTTTATCTTTTGCTTCTTTTTCTTTTTTTTTTTTTGAATCTATGCGTATATGATAAGTTCGGTTCATTTATTCCCCTTACAATGGTGTAGATGGGTACGGAGTACTCCATATCTATACTATGGACTATCTGTTGAGCAACGTCAGAGGAAGAGTCTCTGCTTACCAGAAAGCCAAGCCGCACCACTCAAGCCTATTGTCTGCGCGACACGGAACGCCGTTGGGCAAGAGGTCATGTTGGTTGTCATCGCTGAGGTCAGTTGAAATCAAAGTCAATCAGTTTGAAAATTGTTTCTCATTCAATAATTGTTCCTCTGTTTTTCCTCCCTTGAGATAGTACTACTTTGCAGGTGGTTGAATGGGCCTACTTTTATTCTTCCGCCTAGAAGCCATATGTAAGTAGTACTAGCAAGGTAGCTGTTATGACGTAGTTAACTAAGTTACTCACTAAACCTTAAGGTCACTTGGGCCAAGCACTCCCGTCAGCTACAACATCCCAGTTTCTCCTCAAAACTATGAAAATTATAGAGTCCTCTCTCTCTCTCAACTAATAGTAGTAGCAGATGTAAGTACAGCATCCCATCAACTGATTGAACCCGTGCGATTAATCGAAGCAACGGGATCAGTTAATCTTCTGGCTCCCACCGCCAGCCTCGGATTTATATAATCTGCAGAGAGGCTTCGCTAGGCCACCAACAAGAGAAGGCAGCTCTCCCCCCCAGAGATCAGCTCGTTAAAATATGCGATGGACTGCTGGCGTGACTCCGGCATTGAATTTGATACTTGCTCTTCTATGTACGGAGTACACACTGGCACTCTAGAATCGGCCCTCACCCATCCTCATAGATGTGGGTTCCTATACAACGGTACGATGCCTACTCAAGCTTGGTCAATCCGTCGTCGGGCAAAAGAGGGTCCGCGGGTCCGCCAGTCCGCCCCTCGTTTCTCCAGGCCAGGGCTGGAGGCCATCCCAGGCTAACTAATTGTTTGACCTTATCGGAACGAGATCACCCTAATAAATACTATCTATCTCTCTATCTATCTGCACACCTGAGGCCTGAGGCATGAGGCTCTACTGCGTATATTTAATGCTCCGTAGAGGATGAACCACGGATTACTAGGTGGCAGTGCAGTGGTGCATCGAAAAGAGAGTGGAGAGAGTGAAACAAAAGAGTGGCGGCCGAAGTGGCGGCCATAACCTAACCTAAAAATCTAACAGGCCTTGATACGAATGCCGAAGAGTAGTCCCCTCCAACAACCGGATTATGAAAAATCGTTGAGCGCTCATGCAGTTAAATATTCCTTTCACATGCCATTGATTTGTGCAAAAGGCCTCAAGGAACAGATGCACAGTTAGAGCTAGGAGGAGTAGCAGGTAGGTATCGGATACAGCATGCGTTGGTGGTACACTTCTGGAGGCCCCTAAAGGTAAGGACATGCATTATTACACCTCATTAATTATTTTGTTGGCCTTGAATTAGCAAGCTTGTAACCTCACAAAAAAAAAAAAAAAAAGGTAAAAAAAAATGCCCCTCCTGACAAACTGATATGCGGAGTAGACCTCGTCGCGGTGTATCTTGAGCACATGGGAACAAATGCCACGCCATGCCACGCTACTATGCATTATTTTATGCATGAGCGTATTGCAGCCCTGTACGGAGTACGGACTGCACAGTACTAGTATGAACGTGCTATATCCAAGTTATTGAATTCCGCGAATAGCAAATGCGTTTATTTTTGATCTGATTAGTAGTACGGAGTTCTAACTAGTAGTACTCTGTAGTACTGCTATCCACTTTAACATGATACACGGCAGACCACCCACGCTATCCATACGCAAACCTTCCAGCACAGTCTCTACTCCCCCTCACCATCCCTTCCCCTCATTCCCCCGCGAATTACTAACAAACACCCCTCCGCCCCAATCAACATTCACCAGCCGAAGAACCCTGGCAGTGCCCTTCAAAGGCTGCAGGGAGCCTCGCGACACAAGTAGAGCCCACGTGCATGTAACTCGTGATCGTAGTATCTCCCAAGCGGGCCGTAACTAAACCACCCTCGCTCACACTACATTACCGCAGTGGTATCTTTCTTTTCCCACAGGAGTTTGGGGCTGTTGTTTATGATATATGTACTGTACGACTCGCGTTTTCTATGGGGCTGGGATGTGGAGCCCGTTTCGTTTGCTGCGTATATCATAAGATATCTAGCCGGGAGTTGCTTGAGGCTTTTACCCCACGGCCAAAACAGGACACCGGTCTTTCGGTTGATACAGTACAGCAGCCGGGGGTTTGACCGTCTAATAATTAAGTTGCGAGTGGGGGTACAGGTACTAGTAGGTACAGTACATGCTACTAGTTTGCTAGGGAGTACATTCCTCACACCAATGCAGGTGTGTATATATATAGATGAGACACCTACACCTCCTTGGCTGGGCCTATGATTTAGTTGGTGCTGGGATTTTGGATTTTGCGGTGAAAAGAGTGAATCCTGGAAAATGCTCTGTGAGTGCTTGGTCTTAAAACCAACCGTGCTGACAACAACCTGGTACCTTTGATGGGGTAACAATACATCCGATGTGATGAACACGTCAATATATTGGCAACATGAAATAGATGAAAGGGAAGGTATGTATTGTGTGTGAATAAAAATAAAATAAAAAATAAAAAGATTTCATGTTAAGATTTGTTTAGAGGTAGGTATATACCGATATTTATGTTCTAAAATGCTAAAAATAAAAGTCCAAGAACAACACCCACCATGCATACTAGCCAACCTAGTATATGCATAAAACCATAAAACAATTACCCACGTAAACAAAACATACTTGTTGATCCAACAATAAAAGATACACTTTCAGCAGTACAATACTGCGCAGAAAACGGGAACGAAAAACACCCTCTCACCCAAGTGGCAGAACCAGTGGACGGGAAGGGTGCGGAATATCACGGAGAAGCACAGCACAGGTACACGGGCAATATAGGTAAACGAAATGAGGTCAACAAAAACCCGTGGACGTCCGGAAAGGGGGCCGTGTTCTGGGGTTCTTGAAATGTGGTAAATGATGATGACGACGACGATGCTGGGTTTGGTCTCGTGGTGGCTGGGGGTGGGGCGAAAGGAAATGAGAGAAGAGGAAACAGACAAAATTGAAGATAAGATAGATAACATTGATTGAGAAATAATAAATAATAAAAACCTCGATGACCTTCCAGAGGTAGCCTGAGGAGCCGAGAGAAAAAGGATTGACCCCCTGCCTACCTGCCTACCCGAACGCCTGTCCGCCTGCGTCCCTGCGCATGTGCCTGGCCGGGTGTGGTATTTTGCTGAGTTTGCGCCGTGGTCCCTCTGAATATATTCATACTGCGTAATAGAAGCAGAGATCTTCTTTTCTAAAAATAAAGACGAAAAAAGACGAGTACAGCATAAAACATAAAATCAAAAAATTATAAGATAGGAAAATATTTAGATTCGAAAATACCACCCGAAGGTTGAAGATAGTAAGTAGAACAGCGTCTCATTTGGGAGAAAAGGGACAAAGAGTGGAGAGTTCCTTGGTTTTTTTAACCATCACAACATTTGACTCAAGCCAAATAAAGTCCTCCAGTGTATGTTTCCCCTCACCCCCCCCGGTTTTTCGCCGTTTTCAACACATACAATATTTTTCCCGCCCACGCAATTGGGGTATCATAAACAATTTAAAAAGAAATAAAACTGAGAAGTAAAAATAAAAAGCAAAAAATCCGCGCGTACTGGGAACTTGTTGGGTATCTCTGCTAATTCATCATTGTCGTTGTTTTGTTTTTGCTGTTGTTGCAATGGTTGCATGAGTGCCTCCGTGATAACATACTTCCACAGCTAAATGACGTTATTTTATTTTATATTTTTATTTTACTTTCGGTTTTGTTTTATGCTGTGTGTCGGGTCCTCCGGAACTTCGTCCGGGTGAAACGGACCTGGCCTCGTCGGAAATACGCAAAATACGCAAAATACGGCAAAATACCCGTGGACGCGAGCGAAACATCACGGGATCCCGCCGCCAAACAAAAGCATTAAATAGCCTGAAACGACGACGTTACACTGTTAAATCTTCGGAATAGCCAAATTCCTTCGCCGTATCTTATCTCAGCCCACACGCACCTATATAAAATGAGAAAAATGAAATATGAGGAATCCCCACGTTTGTGGAATTTTCAGTTATTGACTTGCCCCCGTCCGTTGGGCGGCGGGTCTCCGTTGCGGGGTTCTCCAAACTTGGCGAATCACTCCCTCGTCCCCCATCAATATATATATACGGACTACCCTACACGCTGCGTTCGATTTCGTTGATGGCCCCGGTAATCATCGCCAATGGGACGTTTTCCAGATGCATCGGTTCCCAAAACCAACCCCGCCCACCAACCGCTGACTCACCTGCTACTCAGCCGCTGGACCCACCACTAAAACACCTTCGGAAAAAATCTGCTAGTTTCAGATATTTCGCGAGGCTTTGCCTCATTTTTATTTTTATTTTTATATTTTTATTTTATTAAAAATCATGACATTTGTATTAACTTATTATATGATTGATTAGGTTTCTGTTGATTATTTATTCATCAATCCAGTGATTTTGAATATCAATATGATTAATTAGAGTGATCTTGTTCTGACACTAGTACATTCTTCTACATACAGACATATTTCTACGTTTTCTTTCCTCTTTCCTCTTTAATCCATTTATTCTTTGTATTTAAAAAGTGCTTGGTGGGGATCTCGGGACGGTCTGATTATTTGCCGAGGCATGATATATATATATCCGCTTTGCTGCCGCCCATCTCATAATCGACGAGCCATCCGAGGAGTCCTTTTTCTATGTATAAAGCGACGCAGTGATATGTGATTTCTTATCCCCGAGCAGATTGATGGCCCTCTTCTGATTGCGTGGTATTATATCTTGATTTAATTACACATTCTCATTCTCTTGGTTGATTCTCCTACATGTTTTTTGTTTTGCTGTTTGTAGTAGATACTACCCTTGACAAGAAATAGAAAGCTTTTTCAACTTTTTTCTGTTGATCTTGTAGAAAAATCTTTAGAAAAACTGCTTAAATATACGAGTAAATCTAGACCCAGAAGTATTATGCAGGCCTAGCGCTATTTTAACATGAATTAAATAATATTAACAAAAAATAACCCTGTTAATTACTTGAAATAATACTTTATTAGTATCATTTAATATTTTTAGAAAGACTTTTGAAACATCAACGCAGTATCTATATATATATATATAT
>LGUA01000569.1:0-14153 GCA_001660665.1 Emergomyces africanus | reverse complement strand
TTTTCGGGACACAAAAAAAAAAAAAAAAAATCTATCACCCCACCACCAAAAAGCATCATATCCTGACATTCCTTTTGCTCCCCCATTGGGTTGGATGACAGGCAATATTAACAATTACCCCAGGAGCTCACCTGCCGTACACCTCACGTGCTTTTTGGTGGTGGGGGTGATAGATTTTTTTTTTTTTTTTGTGTCCGAACGAATAAAATTAAATGCGGGAATGAACTGATGGTATAAGAAAAGCAGGTGGTTTGGGAGGGAGAATTTCGGTTCATTAAGCGCGAGGACGACCCGGCAAGCAAAAGGCGTTCCCATATTTCGAAAAGCGTCGTTCCGGATCATTCTATCGATTCATTGGGTTTAATTTTATGTGTTTCCTTCTCTTTTCTCTTAAAAACGGCGAATGATAATTGTCTGGTGACGTGCATATCTTCGTCCATATTCATTTTTTTTCTGGTCTTTGTAATTGCCCGCAACATTTCTTTCTGTCTTTTTTCTTTGGTTTTGTGTGTTTTTTTTTCTTTACATGATGGCACACCTTGAGCAACATCCCTGCCCGTCTTCACGCTCATCCATCTCCATCTTTTCTGGCGCCCGGGAACCATAACCGCCTCCCCCTGACGAATACGACGACATCTCTTTGTTATAGCGGCGAATTTCTCGTACGATATCGTAGAATGCGTTGTCAACATTTATGCGAGATTTTGCGGAGGTCTCGATGAATTTGCACCCAAAGTCCCGAGCCAATGCTTCACCCTCTGTAGTTTTCCACAAGTGATCGTTAGTGCTGTAGATCAGAGGATAGATAGATGGAAATAATATGAATATTTGTGGTGATGTGCAAAAACAAATCGAATACTGATGTAAACTCGTTTCGTACCTTGTTCTGACACAACCCGTTCTCTTTCCAAATCGCATTTATTCCCAACGACGATGATTGGGAAGTAGTCCTTATCTTTCACGCGCAATATTTGCTGCTGATATGTCATGATTTCCTCGAACGACTGTCTAGAATTGATGGAGTAGACCAGCAGGAAGCCCTCGCCTGTCCGCATATATTGTTCTCGCATCGCTGAGTATTCTTCCTGTCCGGCGGTGTCGAGGACGTCCAGTAAAGCGACCTCATCGTCGATAACGCATTGCTTCCGGTAGGAATCTATTTTCACGGAATTTTTGGTTTCCAGTGTAAGTTACCAACGGCCAGTTATCGTTGAGGGAGAGTGAAGAAGGGTCAAATGGGAACAGCGCTGCCCACCTTCGATTGTTGGATCGTATTCATCGACGAAATGGCTCTGGATCAATTGGATGGTCAAGCATGACTTTCCAACGCCGCCTCCACCGACGACGACCAGCTTGTATTCTCGAAGGAACTGATGGTAGCGACAACCACCAAAGGGCTCGTGTTAGTAAAAATGTCCAACAAAACCTGACAGATTGGTTTTCATATTTTTCCCGCCACCCTCTCGGGAAGCAGGCATTGGGATAGATGGGATGGAGACGGAGACAGAGATGGAGATTGAGAGGCGTTGATGTCACTGACCTTTGAAGCCATGGTGGTCAAAATGACGTTTGGTTGTGGTTGTGGTTTGGTGTTGTTAAGAGCCGTAACCCGTGAGAAGATTTCCACGACCGTTCAAGTTGAAGGGAACGATGACGACGAAATGTTTGGCGAAAGAGGGTCAATTGTAGCCGTGGTGGAGAGG
The DNA here is from genome assembly GCA_001660665.1 of Emergomyces africanus. Taxonomy (NCBI): domain Eukaryota; kingdom Fungi; phylum Ascomycota; class Eurotiomycetes; order Onygenales; family Ajellomycetaceae; genus Emergomyces; species Emergomyces africanus. The sequence continues at coordinate 12,450 of LGUA01000569.1, read as the reverse complement.
CTGATATTGGAAGACTGCGAAGGTTTGAGAGTTGTGCTAGGGAGGAGATTTGGGCGCCAAAAAACTACTTGGCCACACAACTGGGGGTTGAGCGAAAGTCGCAGAAGCCACAGAAATCAAAGGAAGGCCAAGCAAGCTTAGCCAGGGTCAAGGGTTGACGGGAATGGGGAGAGGATATAAAGTTGGATGGTGGTTAGGCGTGGGGAGAAAGGGGGTAAAGACACTGACGATGAAAGAAGAGACGAACAAATGTGATAATGATCCGTAGAGATGGATGGATGGATGGCAGAAGGATGGCAGATAGAGATGGAGACGAATGAACCCCCAAGTCGTCGTTGGAACAGCAACCTTATTGGAGGCGCGGGGATTATTGACGGTTGGTTTGTGGTTTGTGGTTTTGGGTGTGGATTCAGAGCGGAAGAAAGCTACTTGTTAGGCGGGTTTAGGGGCGGGTTTAGGGGGGTTTGCGAGATATGCGTCCAAGGTTTAGCGTTAGTTTAGTTGGTTGAGAATGAGTTGGGGCGGGGGAAGAGCCAAATGGGGGGGGGGGGAAAGGTTTTCAATGACCAAAGAGTTATTTATTCTATATAGACATTCCACAACAATGATGCTACACCGCTACGGGTCCTGTTTAAGTGCGTATGTATGTATATCTGTATGTATATCTGTACATATATGAGGCTTTATGGGATGGAAGGATTGGAGCATCAGACTCAGACTCTGGGAATCCATAGTTAAAGGAACCAGTCGCTCGCCGCTACTTGTCGCGTAGTTCCCTAGGTCACTTTCCCCCCCCCAAGATACATACATATATACATACGTCCAGCGACATTGCCCAAACAGCCCCTTTGTATGAATGCCCGCTGCAAAAAAGGTGTGCATATACTCCGTACATGGGGAATGGACAGTACAAATTCCCCGCAGTTGTGATTTTCCTTTCTCATCACTCATTAACGAACCCTATTATCAATGATCTCCAGCTATTCGTGGTTCTCTCTGGCGCGATCACATAACTGCTAAAATAACAGCCCAATCGCCCACCTCCTCGCTTCCAGGGGTTTTGTGCCCTTTCACCCCCCAAGACTCCTTCTCACCATCCAACTCGTTCCCCTCTCCTCTCGTCCCTGTCGTCCCGAAAATTCAAACCCGTTTCTCGCGGGGCTGCACTCTGTAGTCTGCATGGGCGCTTCTCTCTTCCATCCCTGAACCATTGTCTCCATGCACGGAGTCTTGGGCAAAAAATGGATGCTAAGCATGCGCTAGAGCTCGCATTTTGGCTTGCCCTTGCTATGAACGCCCATCCAAGACGCTACCACGAACCGGAAAAATTAAAATATCCCTGGAAATAATTCACACCAATGGCACTGCTGCCAGGTTTCTGGTTTCTGCTAAAGAAATCCACCTCGGGTGGGGACTTACCCTCCCTCCTACGCTCCGCTCTCGAGCTTCCTCCATTCCCTCCAGCCTCCGATGGCTCTGGAGTCTGATGGGACATAACGGACAGCTCTACGGAGTACTTTGGCAATTCATTTTTAAATACACCGTACTCCGTACGCATGCTTCGTTTTGTTCGCTTCTATTTCTTAACTTTTTATTTTTATTTTTAGTCTCTCTTTTATTTTTCTCTTTCTTTCCTCCTTTCTCTTATTTTTGACAACCTCGTTTGTTCTGATAGAGTATTTGCGTATCAAAAATTCGAATTTACCTAAACCACCCATTTATTTAGGTACGGCACGGGTCGTAACGAAGCTGAAGGCTAAAGTAAAAACACGAGCAGCGTTACAACAACCCTTCCTACCCATCCACTCATCCGGTTCCTGATTTCCAGGATGGACTGCTTAAATGGGAATTCTTCGGGTTGTCATATGCGAATTTAGCAAGTTCTGTGGCCTGCACTGGACCCAAAAAAACAAAGAAAAAAGAAAAAAAGAAAAAGAAAAAAAGAAAAAAAAATTGCGGATACCAAAAAAGGAACCGTCACCTATAAATGGCCCTTCAACAGCAGATAAAAAACGTTACTTGAAGGTCGTGTAGCCGCCCCTTACGGTTGCCATCACGTTTTCGATTGATGCATTGCCTTGTCTCCATTTATTCTTGCAACTCTATGGATTTTTGGCCTCTCCAGGCGCCTTATCTCTGCATACCCATTTTTTGCACATGCAATGTATGCAATGGTGGGTGCCTAGCAACAAGCTCGGCTTTCAGATAACGGTGGTGATAAGGACTGACGAACCAAAGTTACTGAAGAATCTCTCCCACTTTATTTGCAGTAACTACGGAGTACTCCGTATGTCTTCGAACTTGGACCTGAAAAAAAATAATAATAAATTGAAAAATTGAAAGTGAAAAGAACAGAAAATTGAAAACTGAAAAGAAATGAAAACGAAGTTGAAAGACTTTAGACGAAGGCCGATCCGCGAAGAACGGTACCAGAGACATATTCAAGGGCCAACTCTCTACGACGACATGCAAGCAGGCCACCAGCTAATTTATGCTTTATGTTGCGTTTCCCCCTCCCAAATTGCCAGATAATCTGCAATCACACAAAATATTGTTCGCTAATTGAGTACGAGAAGAGGCTTTACCCCGCGAAATTATGTGCAAAATAGTATCTATTGGTCCGGAACCAATTTAGGTCATCAGACTTCGAGATTTCAAGTTTTCAAGGCTGCTACTTTACAAAAACCACCAGCTATTTTGTATCCAATAATTTAACATTTTCATTTGCTGTCAGACGACCCTACCGCTGTCAGACGTCTCGAATGATTTAAGCAAGAACACGGCATTTGGGGGGCTGCCCCGGATTTTCGCCTATAACTCGGCCCCAGCTAACTACATAAGCTTCCCATCACCTGACTTAGCGCTACTTCCAAGGTTGCTAGGTTGCTTAAGCAAATGCTAGAAACCTCCATGCAATTATAAACTTTGCTCTAGCTGGATATCTCATCATTATTTTTGTTTCATTTCAAAACGCAGCTCCGAAAAGCAACCTTGGGAAACAGCTTTCTTCTTCCAGAGAACACTCTTAAAGCAGACGGAGGACTACTCACACGAAAAGAAGCGGCAATAATTCTCAGAAGCTTTGTTAGTACTATTGATTAAAACTAAATTATGGAGTATCACGAAAGGAAGACAGGTTGAGATTGGTAGTGATACACAAGCCCCTCCATTGTTTTTCGGATTATTGGGCTCGGCTTTCCAGAAGATGAAGTTTATCGGGAAGTCGAACAAAAAAACGGCCCTCAGACGCAAACAAGAAATATATGGTGTCTATATGGAGTTCTTCAGTTTCTTGGAGGAAATTTTACGGCTTCAGTTTAGTTTCTTGTTCTGGTGAAACTTTTGTATGTACGTACAGTACAAAAAGGACAGAACCAGGTTTCTTGCTAGGGATGAGTGGGATCCATCCGACTTATGACGGCCCCAACCGGATACAAAACTTCACGCAGCAATTTACTTCTATCAGACACGATACCTGATGTACAGTACATACTCCGTAAGAATCGTGCCTTCGCTTCCAACTAGGTGTTGTGCGCTCCACCGAAATCATATTTTTCCCCGAATGATTTTTTCATATATAAAATCTACTCTTTCATGACCACCATGCCTAAAATCGTCCGAATCAATTGAATATCTCATCCAAGAGGCCAATAGACCAGGATAATCTAGATCTACAACCTAGATCTACAACCCAGATCTACAACCTACTTATTGACATTACTGACATGTTGATGAAAAGTTTCATTACGGTGAAATTATCATTTTGGTGGGGCGCACCAACAACCGGGCTGGCAGCGAAGGCACGATTAGTCCGGTTTGATCCTCAGAAGTAGTATCCATTGTACAGGGTATCCTTGGGTTTTTGGGGAGATGTTCCGCTCGTCGATCAACATTTTTAATAGTCACGAAATCTTCCGACTTTCTCCTCTTTGACATGCTCGCCCATTGCCCGTTCCAGCAACCCTTCCTGCGTCCGTTAAACGTACCCCTTTATCTCTCCATGAAAACACGCATCCATCCGGGCCAGCCCCATAAAAAATTAGTGGCCTTCTGGAATTCACGCATGCATGAAATATACTGCATTTGCATTGACCAGTCGTTGGGGTGTGGTTTCAGACAATCTATCCATCGATCCAGTCGAACGAAGGGTTTTGCGGGTTTGCCATGCATACCACATTAAAATCCCCAACGACTATTGACAATACGATCGACGACTAGGCCCACGTTGTCTGCCTCTCCGTGAAAAAATCAGGATGCCACCTAGTACAAATGTACTGTATTTCAGCAATCGATCGATAGATCACTCAGTACACATGAAAATCTTCGCCGTACCCTGCTTCCTGCGCCCTTCTCTTCCTCTTTCTACTAGATCCATTAATGGCATGATACCTTCCATTTCCATCATTACTGTTTCTTTTTACAGACGCTTACCCCGTATATTGCCAAACACGCTCAACTTTCATTGCTCCCCTAATTCCATTTCTGCGTGTGTAACTTCGGTGCGACGCAAGAATGTGTACCTGGTTGACCAGGTACTATGAAACAGAACTAATATCGAAAATTTGACAATCCCACGTGTTTTCCTTTGGGCACTCCAGAAGAAGGAGAAGTGTACGAAGAGACGATCCTTGGGAGGTTGTAAATATTCTATGTTTTTGAATAGACCATGAACAAATGTTGGGGATACCGCCTCCCGAAACACGAAACAGGAACCGCGCTCTGATCTAATTGGAGGGTGCATACATCAATCCTAACCTTCTGGAGATGAGTTGCTTAGAGGAAACAAATATGCAGAGACAGACCTTTAACATAGCGAAGGATCCTGCCCGTACGGCACATGGGAATGATACATACATAGTACAGACTACGTACTTGGGGCGTTAGCTTTTTTTGGTATACGGGATGTGAGTAAGTGGAATACTAGGCATGGAGCAGGATGGACATATCATTCTTGACGTAAGAAAGGTACGCCAAACTGTGTGTATATCTGCATATACATGGATGTATCAGTGTTTGAATACTATACATTGCAAGAGGATGGAAAATGATTAAAGACTCTTGGATTGCATTTCACTGGTGAGGTAGGTATCCGCACAAAGGCAAGGAGGTTCGTTCAAAATTATATACTAGTACAAGTACTATATATGTGCCTACATAGTACTAAATAGTATGCAGTATATGGACTGTTTGCAACGAAGTTTCGCAAAGCTGCACTTTCTGAACAAGAAATAAATATGTTTATCGGTACTAGATATTGCACATAAATCTACCGAGCCCGCAAGGAAACTTGAATCATTTAATGTGCTCTATCCACAGCTCATCGTGAAAACTCGAATCTGCGACCTGCGTTGAGGAGGGAGATCTAAGCTAACCAAACTTAGTTAAATAGTTTAGGTGCCTGTTCACATCCCCCTGTCAGAAAACCATGAATGTGCACAAAGGTTAAAAATAAATAACTTTTTTTATCAAAAAGCTATTAGCCAGTCGCCAACTGACAGTACGATGAAGGGACTGGCGAGGGAGGTGTTCTGTCTACATAAGTGAGACTCTATGATAGTGTGCTCCACACACATCATGATGTTGACCACGGAGCCAATAGACTTGCCAGTTTTTATCCGGTTGTCAGTCTGCCAGCCGTGGTGTGACAAATACAACTAACTGCTGGCATAAATTTTCTCATGAACATTGAAGTACTGGTATGAGATTTCATTCCCCTTTCATCCAGAGAGATGCATATATCTATATAACCTAGGAGTGTTATCATGGTGATCGGAACACAACCCCTTTCAGGCATTTAAGACATCCATCCTTTTCAAACACAGATGTACAGTATCTGCTGACAATTTTTGATATATTTCGGCCAACAAGCCGTTCAACTTTAAAAAAAATGCTCCTGCCGAGGTTTGGTAAACAGCTATGGAATTTACCACGTTGGTAATGCATGGGAGCTCTGTACAAGCACGAATATCAATTCAACAGCCCCTAAATACTCGTTTCCGGTTGGCTACTTACCCTACGAATAAGTTTTCTATCCCACGGCAACCGAGAGGGATGCTTCCAGAGCAATTTTCCCCTCTTTGCAGAATGCGCCTGGCGCTTCTTTACACGTCAGCTGGGACGCCTGCAGTTATTTAGCCCGAACATTATTGTTATTACTAAATAGCAAACGGCCAATATCTTGCTTCTGGACAAAATTCCTGCATTCCTATGGTGGCATCTCCCGGCTTAGAAATGTCTATCCATGTCTGGATCCCTAAATAGTTGACATTTCAAAATAGTGGCCGTCGTTAGGGCTGCGGGCCCTTTTTGGACGAATGAGGACTGAATCCCCCGATGTCGAAAGTCAAACCATCATTCGGCTCACCGCTTTTGAAACAGATTCGGCATGACGTCTGCCCAGCGCAAACTTAACTTTAGCCGACCACATGGCGATGAGCTTTGTATTTTGAGTTTTGCTCAAGTTTTTTCCAGAAAACCTTCTGTTTTCGTTCTCATTTTTGCAAGCTTGCCCCTTCCATATTTTCATTATAATCCAACGGAGGCAAAGAAAATATGTATCGCTGGCCCACTTACTACCTTTCTGCCAATTTTTGTACCTTTCGAATACTACGTGGCTCCCTCGTCACATTCCAGAACTCGGGATCTTGTGGAGAATACTGAGACCGACAGAGTTAATTTTTTTTTTTTTCTTTTTTTTTTTTTTTTTCTTTTTGTTGCTCAACCAAAATTTCAAGATGTTCCAGCAATTCTTGATTTCTGTTAATTTTTGATATTTTTTTTTTTTTTTTGAATTTTTGAGTTTTCCCTCTACAATTTTTTTGGTTTATTAAATATTCCTTTTCGGCGATTGAATTCTACACTTATCACCAGCCTTTTCTTTCGAAGCGGGCATACCTCTTATGTATTGCTGATTTTCATCCATTGGTTTCCGATACCATGCCTGCTACTACTCCATATACAATTCTGGTCCTGGGCGGCGGCATTGCGGGCATTGCTTCTGCTCTCGCCCTCTCTAAAAACCTCACTCCCGTGCTCCCCAACCTCAGAATCGTCATTTACGAGCGCCGGGATGTCCCTTCCACTTCTGGTGGTGCGATTAACCTCACCCCTGTTGCCCATAGGCACCTCGATCAGTTAGGTGTGCTCGAAGAGCTGCAAGATCTAGGCCCTCATGGGGGTATGGAAGTTGACGAGATAGAGATTTTTTCCTCGCAGAGCGGCAAGAGAATTGGGGCTGTCGACTTTGCAGGCAAAGACGGCAATGGATACGGCGGGTATAAAGGTCGACGAATAATGCGTATATGCCTTCAACTGGCTATGATTTCTGCGGTGGAGAAACTTAGTAACGTTGAAATGGTGTTCGGGAAAAAGGTTGTGGGTGGTATTGAGACAGACAAGCGCGTTACGATTTACTTCGAGGACGGCTCTTATGCGAAAGGTGACCTGGCTTTGGGGTGTGATGGAGTGCATTCCGCTACGAGAACAAACATTGTTGACCCCGATACGATATCTGAGTATACTGGGATTTCGTTTATTCAGGCCACGATAAAATCGGAGATAATAAGGTCACCCAAACACTTTAAGGCCACGGCGCTGCATAGATCGAGGCATGGGGCGATGATGACAACGTATTGCGACACTGAAAAGGAGGATATGTTCGTGGCGGCATTGGCAGAAGTCGATGAGGACCGTTTGACTTTTGAAATATGCAAATATCAAGCTGCAGATTCGTGGAAAACGAAGAATGCTGCTATCATGATACTGAGAGATGATATTCAGAATCGATTTGGGAAGTCAGCACTCCCGTGCATTCGCGAGATTGCAGAAAAATGCTGGGATTGGTTCCTGTATCCAGTGTATCATATACGCCCTGGAGGGAAATGGTGTACGGAGAGGATCATGTTATTAGGTGATGCTGCTCATGCCGTACGTTTACTCTCATAGCTATCTTCTCCTCCTCGTACCCCACCGACAAAAGTTGGATCAGTTATTATCCATTTATACACCCTATAGATATATCAAACTAACTTGGGTTATGTTCACAGATGCCGCCCAAAGACGAATCAGCCGCCTACGCCCTTGACGACGCCATCCTTTTCGCGCGCGCCTCGCGGAATATATTTACGAGCCCGTCTCCGAAGCTTTCAGCGTCTACGAATCCCTCCGTCGTCAAACCATCGACAATGCATACAAATCCGCTTCCGAGAACTGGGCCCACAACAGAGACAGCAGCCGTCTTTCAAACCTGTTCGAGGAATGGCTCACCCCCTTTAATCTAATGCGGGAAAGGAAGAAGAATACGAGTGCATGGGTATTTGATGCTATGGCAGTCAATATCCCGCCCCCGAGAAAAAGGTCGCATCTGCCAGTAGTAATTAGTTGAAATTTATTTTATTTTTTTATATTTTTTATATTTTTTTTGTTTCCGGTTGACTGGATGTGTGGATGTGCTCTTTTACCACTGGGAGAAATAAGCTTGTATTCCAGATTCCCCTGACCCGCCGCCACCTATCAGCCTGCTATACCCATGCAGTATATTCTTCTTGCCTTTTTTATTCCTTTCATTTGCATTCCTATTACAAATCGGAGCGGCATTATTCAAACTTCATGGACGTTTTGTAATCTTGTGTATAAGCCGTGCGATATAAGCCTCCGGAACACCCAAATCGGCGAAAAAACAGTAAATATTCAAAAATAGTTATCTCAACCTATTGCTCAGATCTCCATTAATACACATTGAATATCATTAATAGTTAGTATTTAGTATTTTAATTGCAATTTTCAATCTGTGAGGCATATATAGACTTAATAATTCTGTCGATCCTGCTCTGATCAAGTGTCTCTCATCCATCCTTAATTGCTTCATTTCATGATTATCAAGTTATCAAATTTGACTGGCTGCTGATTGTATAGAAACTCAAATCATCCGTGATATATTCTCTTCATGAGGCTTAAACACTACATTCACTAGATTCTTTCTGCAGCTCTCATTTGAATATCAGAAGACAAATGTGACATGAGAATTTGGCTTTCTGTGAACTGAATAATGATGAGGTTTAGTCAGAATGTGACAAAATTGAAACTTAGAATTGATATATACAAGATTGTTGAATCCCCAATACAAAAGAGCTCAATAACCACCAACACAATCTAGTAGTAAAGGGAATGAACACTCAATTCAATCCAATACCACTCCTCAAACCCGTGCTACCATCTTAGCCGTTGATGGTGCTCTGGAAATTAGTTAGGATTATTTTTTGGTCTTGATCTGATTCGAATCTGTGATAGCATGTTGACACACTCACTAGCTGATTTTGTTACGCTTTCGCGGGCCTCATAACCTGTTGAACCACTGGGGTAAAAGAGCTCAATCACTACCAGCACAAAGTAGTAGGGTATCTCGCCCGAAGCATCTCGCCAACCGCCCGGTTAGGGGGAAAAAAATAAATATAAATATAAAAATAAAAATAAATAGAAAATAGAAAATAGAAAGTAAGAAAGGTAGAAATCGTGCGAATAGAGCCGCTTTCCAAATACGGGCCAGGACAGAGCAAAGCAGGCTAATCAAGCTGCTATTGGTGTTAAGGAGTTCGCCGTTCATGTTCATTTATCTCCCTCCCTTTCTCCAGGGTCAACCAAGCTCCCCAACAACCCGGAGCCGAAACTACATTCGTGACGATCAATAATTCTGGGCAGTCGACGGAGTAATGCATGCGATGATCAGAGAGAGCTAAATTTGCTTGAGGGCTAGTTGTTTTCTTGCCATCTGTCCGTTAAGATTTCAATATTAGCGTGGAGCTCAGTAAAAAGAATGTAAAAGGATTGGGTGACCACCTGTGGTTGCACTTTGGGCAACGATAAAAGATGGTGGTCCCTTCATCAGCACTCCTCAACTGCAGCTCGGACCAAGTAACCTCCTTTGCGTCGCAGTTTAAGCATGGTACTTGAATGGTCCGGTTGTTATCAGGGCGTCTATCTGTCACAATTCCAGTGTGTGACCGGAGTTTGTCACGCAGTCTGGACGGAAAATTGGTGGACTCGGACGTGGAAACAATTTGCTGGGTCAATCTGATATCTAAGGGCGCAAATAACACGATCAGTTTCCAAAATTTATTTATGGGAAGGAAAAGGTATCAAGCTTACTCGCACTCGGTTTACCACAACGATCGCATACGATATGTGCATCTCCTGACTCATCAAGGATAGTCCCGCAATCGTCACAGAATTGAGGAGCCATAGCTGCAAAATTTGATCAGGCCACACCCTTCTTTGACAGAGCTCAACCGTGCTTATCAGAGAGATGATAAAGCAGAATGAGATTTTTAATGCCGAACACGCAGACTTGTTCTGTTTAGGTATAGTTTGCTTATATAATTAAAATGGCGTCGGGATTAATCTAACCCTAACCTTAATCTCTTAACCACCCTCTCTTGTTAGAGTACTAGCTCAGAGGACCAGACCATTGAAATATTGAAAAATGAATATGTGGGAATAATGATTCAGTCCTCCGAGCTACTCCAACACCCCTTAGTCCCTAGGGACTAGTAACCTTCTAACTGCTTACCATCATTCTCGAATTTGAAGACCTTTAAGATGGTACATACTACAGTCCAACAAGCACGAGCATCTCATCCTTCTCTTTCTTTTATCGTCGTCATAGAAATCCAACTCATTTCTGACACTCGTCACATGGACCCCCAAAATGCCGTACTTTGGTCTTGCCGAAGTCGTGCATTTTCCATTCTCGTCTCGACATATCTGACAATAGGCCCCTGACCGCATGCCCACTGCGAAACCTCTTGATGACACATCCTACAGGATATGAACTGCCTGGACTTTGAGTAAACTAACCAGCTAAGTCAATATTAGTGAGCGATGCAACCCTTGCTATCGGGAAGGGCAGATACCAGACCACATACGGAGTAGATCGCGAGTTAACCAGCTGCAAGATTCAATAATTGGAGCGGGCTGTCAAGTATATTAGCATATATAGCCTTTATTACATACCTCTTACCTCAGGATATGAATTTTTCGAACGCTGGATCTGCAATTTCTGTCAGGTTGGCTGACCTTGCGGTTTGGGCTTGGGGAATTTTGAATTTGCTTTTGTTTCGATGCTTCGCGTATTGTTTAGAAGGCGTGTTGTTATTTCACAACAACAGGTTTTCCCCTCTTTTTATAACCAAGGAAAGAAAAAGGAAAGGAAAAGACACCCAGGATGTTGAGATGCGTGAGCTCCATCTCCTTGTATACTCAACTAACAATCGGGAGAGCAAAATCGCAGCAAACGTCTGCGCCGCTGTCTCTGAGCAGGCAATTGATCAAAGTCCTGGGTCCGTTTCAAGGATGTCTGCATCCAGCAATCCTCTCAAAGAGCTTCTGAAGTCGAGCTAGACGGCCAAGACAACATATACAACAGATTATGACTCAAATTGTTATGCCAGTAAAACGGTGGTTGCAGCGACCTGGACTCTTTCTCTTCCGAGAAATTGATTCGTTTGATATGCTTCTTCCAGCATGCTCCATGTTACTTTATCTCGGGTTTGCTGACTTAAGTCCCTGATAACCATCCATGCGGTACCACGAGTCACATTTTGCCCACCTTGTACATACATTGCTTTTAGTAGACAGGATGGGAGACGCATGTGTTGGTTTCTTTGTACTCAGAACTGTACATACATTTACCCAGAACAGAGGGTCATGCATACTGATACTTGCATGCATGAGCCAGTATTAAATTCTTTGCTCGTCTGCAATGTTGTTGACCCCCAATATGGACTATTGCATATGCACTCTCGTGGTTTAATGCACAGAGAGAGGCCCGGATACTATCAACAATGAAACAGCTCATAAATTCTAAGTGCTTCAGACATTTCTGCATATACTCTGCCAGAACAATTCCTGCTACTTAGCACCAAGGGGGGCGTTTCATTTTGCTCCAGCGGTCTGGATTTGAAGGGATAGTACCTCAATCAGTTTCCTAGGGTAGGTTGGTTTACTTTTCTTCCAGAGTAAACAAAAAAAGCAAAGAGTAGCACGATTGTCGGTAACGGAATGAAAAAAGGAAAAAAAGAAGACAGCAGATACCGGTATTTTCTTTTTCACTGGTTACCTTTCGTTTTGATCTCAACATAAAAGACGAGGAATTGGTTGGCAGGTTTTGAATCTTGCTAACCAATGACATGGAATGCAATGGTCGCTCATGAATTGTTTTCTAGGTAACTAAGTGAGATCAATCATTTCACATGGTATTTCAGTTTTTCGAATTGATCCTTCTCGATATTTTATGTTCATTAATTCTCTTTTATATCTAAGATTCAAACGAGTATTCACTTTTTGCTACCTCGGTAATCGCTTGACAGTTGCAATCATTTTGATTGGCCGTTCTTGCAAAAGCATGTGTTGGTTTCTTTGTACTCAGAACTGTACATACATTTACCCAGAACAGAG
>LGUA01000568.1:0-14217 GCA_001660665.1 Emergomyces africanus | reverse complement strand
TATATATATATGTATGTATGTATGTATGTATGTATGTATACACCACTAAATTGGGGGCAGATTCTCTCGACATATCGGACATTGTAGCCGTAGCCGCATCCAGCTCTCTAAACACGTACTGTGAAATATATGTCGACAGGGAGTGACCATGTAAGCACGCCGGCTGAGGAGGTTCGCAGCCCCTTCAGTAACACTGGACGGTGCAACGCCCGTACCACTGCTCGAGGCAGTTAAGACAGGCACATCGATATCTTGCATACAGATGGCACAGTCGAATCGCCTAGATTTGCGGTCTTTGTCATTATGGTTATTGTTATTACTATTATCATCATCATCATTCTTGTTGTTGTTACTATTGCTCCCATCCAAGTTGTCAGGTTTGTTGTCGTCTTTGGAGCTGCTTGGGGTCGCATTACTCTCTTCGCCTCGTAGGAAACCGATCGGTAAGGTGCCTGCGGCTTCAATGTCTTCACTGGAGCCCGTGGTGGATGTATCTCTTAGAATTGGGTGGTAATCGTAAGCTGGTGGCGCCCAGCCAAGTGGGACGAAGAACCGCGGGCCTAAAAGGTCCTGGCCAGCTAGAACAACTGTTTGCATCCATAACCATGCTACGATGCTCAGCGTAAATAGTGAACCCGGTTTGATGAATAGAACATTGCCTGGGATGGCGTAGAAGTATATGAAAGGAAATATTCGGATGAGGCTTTGGCCCACGACAAATTCCCATGTCAGGGCCTTGCGGCAGTTTCGCATCACATTACGATATATCTGGGGGATCCAAAAGGATAGGTAGAGGAAGGACATGGCATGGCCGTACATTCGGGTAAGGCGGGTTGGCCAGAATAATGACCATGACGAGAAGAAGAGAAGACAAAAGAGCGTGAAATAAAATCGAGAGTACATCGCTCCAGTGTCATTAGTCCCTGAATCACTTGTTCCTTGGGTGGCAGTGGGGCCGGTGGTAGCATCTTGGGGTTCATCCTGATCAGGGGGAAGGATGATGATGGGGGTAGCGCCTGTGTCCTCGGGCCGACGAGCCGTGGCAGGTACTGGGAGAGACTGTGACTGACCGGAAGGGATCCGAGCGGTTGATGATGATGAAGATGATGATCGATCGCTTTCCCTGCGTTCAGGAGCTTGAACAACCCACACCTCAATTTGGAACTTCATCGCCAGGAAACTGACTGTGAAGAATGCTAAAAATGTAGTTGCGGTAAGCAGGAGGAACGGGGCTTCTTCATACACCTGCATCAGGATGAATGAACCAAACAAGGCGTCACCCATTGACATCATGGCGATGGTGTAGAAGCTGACTCGGCTCCTGGTTGAAGGTGTGGAGGCCTCTTTCATCTGCCTCATCAAGAGGGAAATCTGGGTGCAAAGAACCGCCGCCATAATCACCACTAGCCGCCCTGCATGTTTCCGGTATTGCTCCTGCTTTGGGCCCGAAAGGTAGAGTCCGTCTGAAGGAGAGTAAGTTGGGGATCCTTTGGATTCCAGCACGAACCCGCAATCGGGGGAGAACAGCGTCATAGACATTATCATCAACGGTGGAGATGGTACTGGAGCTCCTACTGGGAAGCGTAGTTCATCTTCAATCAATCTCAACAAAGGACGTGGAGCTATTTGACCATCTATCACCAAGGGATGTTGTTGGAGGTAGACAACATATTCGCACTTGGGCGCTGGAAATGTCATGGTGCTCGGACCATGAGGAAGAGATGACCAGGGCAAATAATCTACAGGCCCTGTTTTCTTCTCAGCCAAAGTTTCAGTAAGTGATATGTTCAGCAGCTGGCGAGAGAGCTCGAATGTATCATTCGAAAGAGCGAATTGCGGCATTGCTGACAGTCCAGCGAACTTCTCACTCGTGGTACTAAGAAGAATTCCACCGGACGATGGAAAATGGACTCCGAAGAGTCTTACGAAATGACTGCCTCCCAGCGATTCATCAGTATATAGGGTCATATCCGCTCTGATTTCCCTAGCAGTTGATCCATCCAAAGCCAGTCCCTTCCTATCCTCCTCTTGTAATTCCATCATTAGAGTCCCATGGTGCGCAGTAATATTATTCGCGAATGCACTGGTAAAATAATCATGCCGTAACATGATCGCCGAGGTATTGAGCTGCGGGCGGGTTTCCGTCTCAGGCTTTGCCACCGCACCCAGTCGCCCTGGACCTTCCCAGTGACGTTGTGATATACGGGAATCTGCAGCGCTGAGGTATTAAGGTCTGACCGAAGCGGATGCGTTTGCCATTCAATCGGCTGTTCGCTCAGGAGGCCGGAGTGTTGGAGGATCGAGTATAACTGGTCGCGGGCTCGGTCCTTGACGACGGGCAGTAAATTCCACGCATAGCCATCCTCCTTGGTCAAGCCTCCCAGAGGAAGCCAGCGATCCGCAGCGCTGTCCAAGTCACCGTATCTGGAGTTATTAAGGAGTGACAGGGCCCGCTGTTCCTCTGTCTTCTGCTGGTGGCGTTCCCGCTCGAAGCCGACGGAGGGTGGGCGCGGCTCCGGGGCAGACAGCAGGAAGAACAGGAGGACGAAGAAGAGAAGGGCGCGGCGGTTGTCCATGGACTACGAGATGGTCGAGCCATAGGAGCTCAACCGTATCCGAGTATAAAGCCCATTACCAGATTCGGGCTCTGGCTGGTGTCTATCCGCTTTTCTGCTTTTTCTGTGCCTCGTAAAATGCTGCTGGTAGTCAGTTAAATAGTTAAATAGTAGTTAAATATTGTGAAGGTTGAAGGAGGTGACGTTGGAAGCTTGGCAGCAAAAAGAAAAACCTAATCGCAATCTTTTTTCACACTTCAACCATCGGGGTATTTATTATTTATACAATTTTCTTGTATATCTCGAAAAATTGCTTTATTATCATACTTTATCATCACTTCAGCATTCTTCGGGTCGCTGAACCCTACATTGACTGGAAAACACCTGTTCAGCAGACTAGCGGAACTGCAGAAATTCGCAGTAGTAGCTCTAGTAAGTAGTATTGTTTAACCAAAAAGGAATTCATTTGATTGCCTGGAGAAGTTTGACTTATAAATGTTTAAATATTTTTTTGAGATACTATATTGCAGTAGAGCTTCTCTGTATTCAACGAAGATCTTGATCGTGTAGAAAAGAACAATCTCCTTCTATGTACTCTGTATTCCGTACAGCTTTTTATGTCTTGACTACGTTTCCCGAGTGTATACACCATGGACGATCGCTTCACCTTGAGTGTATGTATAGTGTATATATCAATTCTCATATGAGCAAGTAATTAGATCTCTTTATAAAATAAAAAAACTTAATGGATCTTGTAAATAGTAGTAAAATGATAATCACTTTAGATACATATATATATCAATTATTTCAGTATTTTTGTATATATGAATGTGTCCACTCCGTACGCGAGGGTCCTCCCTGGGAATAATACTAGTACCAAGGTATTTAATGTGTCCTCCACAATAAGCGCTCCGGCCTCAGAACTGCCCACACGCGCGTGCTGTTTCCAGGCCTACGCTAAGCACCCCACTACCACTACTCCATGCATTTCTTGACGTCTGTGAGACTGAACCACTCGACCAAGAAGGACATCCTTACTGCGTAGTGACTAAGGGGCTCTCAGTCTATACAACAGCGGGTTTGACAGTCTAATAACATCCATGGATGGATGCAGGGATGGTAACAAGACTTCAAGGCCCGTCCAGTTCCACTCCCTGGATCTTCTCGCTAGTGAAAGCATTATTTTTGGCATTCCGGCTACATACAATAGCCCATTACTGAGCCTTCCGCGGGTGGACAGGCATGCCACTGGCGCTCTCGGTGTACATCACAGAACGGCGTTGATAGGGATGCCAAAATCATAGCCAATAAAGGTGTTCGAATGCAGTTATCTTGCCCTGGATCGGGAGGGCCCAAAGGCATGTCGATGTGGAACTCGACAACATTCTTCTTGAGAGAGAGTACTGTCTTATCGTTGAGGGCGCTCCTGGTTCGCTGTGTCTCATTTCTATCTTGGGGGCTTCTTTTGCTGGCGTCTCATATTAGGTACGTACGCTGTTGCGCCAAGCTTCAAAAGACTGGCAGTTTCCTCATGGGCATATTCCATCCCTGTGGCCTGAGGTGTCATTTTTCAGTTCAAAATCTCACCGGTGTGACCAATTTATCTATTGCTATTGCAAGACACTCACATTGTTTCAAAAGAGGAAGCTTTGTTGTATGAGCACAATGAAATGATGAACTATGATAGGGATCTTGGCTTTATCAATGATCCTGTCTATTTAGTGACCCTGCATGTGGATATACACAAATATTTTGACAAATGCTGGCTCATTGTCGTTTCAAAGATTCCAGGAGCAGATGGTGCAGCGCAGTATGTTTCTCACATTCTCTCGGTAAGTGCAGGAGAAATCTGGTCGGAATATCACAATGTTCTTGTTCAAAGCCCTGAATAGGGAGTCGCGTCCCTACCTATTCACATGTTTCGCGTGGGCCATTCTTACCTTCGCCAAGCCAGTCGTCACATCCGGCTACCCGCGACTTGGAAGTGATTGCCTGCATTCCTCAACCGATGCAGATAGTAGTGTGCAACAATATTGAAAGACTCAGCTTCTCAGTGGTGAGCACCTGAAATCTCTTTACAGTGAAGGTGGATCGAAGAGTGCCACACGACGAAAAAGACGGTCCGTTCCTGGGAGTATGGCAGATAATGAGATCCAGTTGAGTGAGACCGACAACGACAGGAACGATGTGTGGGACAATTGGGAACGTCGAATTAGGTCCACTGACGCCCCTCCCGAGGCGGAGGTTGGTTTTTCAAAAACGGGGAGAACTTGTAGCTTTCTGTTGAAAGAGCAGATGTTGTCTTTGATGTCAGCGAGTAAAAGATGACGTTCAACCTGTTAGCGACAATAATGTCTCGTCAAGAAACTGGGCGTCATCAAAATTCTTCAATTTTAATACTAATTTGACACCTGATGCGGATAACTTCTCTACTCTGATTATTTTTATTTTTATTTTTTTATTTTTATTTTTTTTATTTATTTTTATTTTTTTTTTAATGCATCGCACTCATTCTTGAGCCAAGGTTGATGCAGAAGCAGAAACGACTCGGATTTATCAATTAAAACTTATAGTCAATCTGGGAAAGTGACCAAAACAGGCCGCGCATTATACAAAGGGTGGTGTTCAGATATTGAGGTCAAGGAGCAGATAACGTAGAAATCACCTTAGAAAGTAAGTGATTGTAGATGTATAGATGTTGTTGAGCCGTTGAATTCTATCATATCAAGTACTAGTAGTATTGAAGGGGCACCGTCCACGGGTGTTAAGGGGCAATTGCCCAACATCATGTGACAGTTTTGTACCTAAAGGCGATCGACGTTCATGAAAACAACTTGAATAGAGTATGATAGATCAACAACATTATTTTTACTTTAATTCCTATACTGCGCCCCTTATCATGGAAGGTCAGTTTTAAATAAATACTGCGGTTATAGCCTCTTAGATAACAGCTAACG
This sequence comes from Emergomyces africanus, assembly GCA_001660665.1. Lineage (NCBI taxonomy): Eukaryota > Fungi > Ascomycota > Eurotiomycetes > Onygenales > Ajellomycetaceae > Emergomyces > Emergomyces africanus. The sequence continues at coordinate 8,705 of LGUA01000568.1, read as the reverse complement.
AGGGTGCCTCTCAGGTCTCCGATTTCACAAATAACCACTCCCTTCGAGAAGTTGAGAGCCCGTTATTAAATATTTAACGCCATGGCAGACAGCTTGCCGCTGCCGATCCCGCCTCGAACTCCTACGCCGCCCTCAGACGACCCTTCTTCAGGTCTAGAGAGTTCTGCGGTGATATCATCCATGGAGCGCTTTTCTGATCCGAATACTTTATCGCCAATGGTGAACAGTTTCGCAGCTTCCGGGACCTTAGGTATATTACTTGAATATCTCGCCCCGCGTTATATCACCCGCACAGCCTACTGCGCATTTTGCTAAAATTTTATTTTGATTGCCCTAGATTCGTCCCGGAACTCGACTATGGGGACTACGGAGGACATGCCAGGGGGGCCGTTTAATTTTAAACCGACGGTTCTCGCGAAGAGCCCTATATCAAAGTCGGTATGGCATCATCCCATGGAAATTTTTATTGGTTCCAGCCGCGAACATGAAAAATCACTAAAGTATAATGTCACTGGAAAATAAAAGAACATGGGCCAGAGACGGGGACACAAGTATAAACATAGCAGCGTATCCCACCAGATTTTCCTTGAGCCCCCGCCGAGGTCGCCGATGCCCTTACCGAACTCCTTGCCAATCCCAACATGGAGAGAATGCCTGGGGAGCATGTCGACTGAACAGAGAATCCGGTTTTGGTGGAGCGTATGCCACATGGTGGTGGCTGGATATACGCTGTGGACCGCCAATGGCTCTATGGCGATGACGGGGCTGTCCCATCTCATCTTGTTCGACTCATTGGGTGCCATGCTCTGCGTTGTCGTTGACGTCCTTGGAAATTTCGAGGTGTGGAAGCGATCTAGCGTTCGTCATCCCTTCGGCCTGGAGCGAGCAGAAGTTGTTGCAGGGTTTGCTCTGTCCGTCCTGCTGGTTTTTATGGGGGGAGATCTTATCTCGCATACGGTCCAACATTTGTTGGAAACCTCAGGGCACGAGGCCGGTGGTGATAATTCCAACGCTCCATCGCGAGTTTCACCAGGGAGCGTCGATATCACGGCTTTGTTAGCGATAGTAGCCACCTTGATATCTGCGATCGCTTTAAAAAACCATGCAAGGATCGGCAAGGCCATGCGTTTTGCCTACATCGAATCCCTCCCTTCTATCCTGAGCAACCCGGCTCATTTCCTGACGCTTTCGTGTTCAACCATCCTCCTTTTGCTTCCCCTGTTGTCAGTACAGCTTTATCTATGGCTTGATCGAATCCTCTCTTTGACCCTTGCCATTTCCATGTGTGTTATGGGCGTTCGTTTAGTTACAACGCTTGGGTCGATGCTTCTGATGTCCTATGCTGGTCCTGGGACTTCAGATGTTCTAAGAGATATTTCCGGCCACCCTGCTGTCACAGAAATTGAAGAGGCGAAATTCTGGCAGGTTCACTATGGTTTGTGCATAGCATGTATCAAGCTGCGTGTGACTGGCTCGGACGAAACCTTAGCTAAGTTACGGGAGAGAGTTGTCAGCATGATAAGAAATCGACTAGGGGGCGGGTATGGAGCGGGCGGTCAGAAATGGGAGGTATCTCTACAGTTTACAATAGAGCAGACCTGAAAATAGATCTATTTATACTTGATATGTAATATATTTATACCCTCTTGATGTCATTGCATAAAAAATCGGAAAATGAGCAAATATACATATCAAAAATAGAATAATGAGAAGAACACGACCAAGGGTAACAAATCCCTCGAAATCAACCACAAAGTCAACAAACCCAAAGTATAAAAACATAAAATTTAGTAGAACGAAAAATAAAAAATAAAAAAAATAAGAATGGACAGATTGGACAGATTGGATTTTCTAAATCAGTCCTCCCCTTCCTCCTCCACCCTAGCCTGATACTCCTTCTTGTCCATCAAACCATCCAACTCGGAAGCATCCGTAATCTCAATCTTGGCAAACCAGCCTGATCCTCAGCACTCTCATTGATGATCTTGGGCGAATCTTCCAGCTTCGTGTTGGCCTCGACGACCTTCCCGGTTACAGGGGACAGCACGTCCGAAGCTGACTTGACGGACTCGACCGCCCCGATGGTCTCGCCGGAGGCAACATCGGTGTCAACAGCAGGCAGCTCAGCGAAGACGACATCGCCCAGCGCATTCGCGGCGTATTCGGTTATTCCAATCGTCACTGAATTTTTATTATTAGTTTTGTTGGTTTGTTAGATACTATATTATAGTTCGAGGGCGATAAATCAGGAGGAGCGGGGGTAGAATAGATTTTTCATGGCTCATGTCACATAGATTATGGTTGGATCGTTTTATCGAGAAACAACAAATATCCAATTGGGCAGTTAATCAATCAAGAAGCAAAAAGAAAAAGAAAAAGAAAAAGAAAAAAATATGCATGTCTAACCTGTCTTTCCATCCTCCGCCAGCTCAATCCATTCATGCTGTTCAGTGTACTTCTTGGCTTGCCCTGTATTTCATAACAACAAAAGAACGATTCAGCCTCTCATATCCCGCGATAGGTTTTTCCCCGCAGCAAACAATTTGGAATAAAGCACATAATTGGGCGTATCGTCACCTACATAGGGAGCTCTGCGAAAATGTTCTTCTGCTTTCCCGAAAGGCGGGGCGGGAAATATATGCGGTGCGGAGAGCTTGAGAGGGGACTACTACTCTTGGGGCAGCAGCACACAGCCCACTTCGCAGGGGATTGAGAACTCGGATGGCAGCAGCAGACATTGTGGGCGGGAATTGGCGATTGTAATTGAAGAGATGACAGATATATAGCAGCAATTGATCAAAAAACAATCGACAGAGATAGAGTCCGAAGCTCGTTGTCCGGAATTGTTGATCTCAAATGTTCCTCGTCGCCGGGAAAAGTTGTGGGCGGAGGCTGAGATAAGCAAAAGCCGTACCAACCTGGTACGGTAAGTTACCGTGAGCCTTCATACCCTACCCGCACAAAACCGGCCGTTGCCGCCCGGATCAACTTGGTTCTGTACCATGCAATACCGATTGAATACCAATGACTAACCCCGAAACAGACAAAGTACGTCTTTGAGCTTCAAAAGTTGCGGAAAGAGGTTTTTGTTTCCCGCGGCGAGTTATATCGATGAAGGAGCAACGTTGCATACATACATACACACACACACACATATATATATATACACATATACATATAATATCACCACGAAGCTCTACTCCGCAGATCCCGGTTGATTTCCCGCCTCTCGACGGTTCACGAGACGGCTGCCGGGCATGTTGTATGAGCTGATTGCAGTGGTATGCCAACCCTCCACTCCCCGTTAAAAACACCAGACTAATCTGCGTGTTTTCACAGGTCCGTCCGGGTAGCGTGCAGGAGGTCAGAGAGTACGTATATAGCAGCTCTGTCTTCTCAATTTCCCATTTCGCAATTTCCTCCCAAGCCGGTAACCCTCAACTCGGAGAAGATGTTTTTGATATAATTCACCACCACCCTGGGGGAAGAAAATCAAACCCCCCCCCCCCTTAACATCCAGAAACAACCCTCCACCACGCCCCAAAGCCAGGGTCGCTTAAAAAAAGAAAAAAAAGAAGAAGAAAAAACAGGAGAGGTAAAAAAGAAAACTCCAAAAACTAACCAGCCTCCAGAATCGCCCGCATCACCGGCCTCCAAGTCCTCTACTCCGGCGGCGTGATCCGCGGCCTGACAAACTGGGGACCCTTCCGCCTCCCCCGGCCCATCACAAAACATCAGACGAAATACTCAACTGGCCATCACTTCATAATGCGCTTCGACTCCTCATCCGCCGTGCAGCAATCCGTGCGAAGAACCCTTGGCCTCGATCCGCGTATGATCCGCTTCTCTGTTGTCAAGCTGGGGGATAAGTTGGAGGATATCAAGGACGTGGGTGGCAAGGTGGAGTGGAATCAGACTAGACAGTTGATTGGGGATGATTTAGGGGTTAAGGTTCCATTTTCGAGTTTGCGGAGGTGAATTTTTAGATGGATGGATGGATGGATGGATGATTGTGTGTATAATGGATGGGAGGTGGGCCGGGCGTTTTTTGATATTTTGAATATGCTCTCTCTTTTTCTGTTAAATCTATTTGGGACTATGGTTTCGAGAAAGGACACTCTGTACTTTTACATATAGATTAAAGCTTTTTTATTTTTATTTTTTGTTCATGCTTCTTCCAGTGTATATTCTCATCAGGGGACTACATATTATATATGAAATATTTCTGACTGTACTCTAAATAGGGTTGGGCACCTCTATATCGTCCCAGACTATAAATAATAAAAACCATTAATTACTTCAATTCGGAGACCTGGGTTCAAGGTATAAAGTGAGACTTTACAGACGAATGAGCTACTTTTTATCACCAGAATGAACAGAGCAACGAAAATGAACAAACGTAGATCTCCAAAAAGAGACTACGCCATAAAAGAGGACTAATGCACATCAATAACAGGCACAAAAAAGACCAAAAAGATTAAAAAATAAAAGAATAAAAAATAAAAACCGGAGAACAAGCCATAGTACATGTACAGTAGTACAATTAAATTTAAACATAAAAGCAGAGAAGGGTTGGAAGTAAGACCCCTCGTAATTTCGACGCCGGCCCAACTCTGAATACCCTGGTATATGACATAAAAGTTTAGATGAAAGGGGGGGCAAAAATACTAGAATGAAACGAGAAAATCGAAGCTTGTGTAAAAAAAATGCGGGAATTGGGTTCTTGGGTTGGGAGCGGGGAGCTGGGGGGGAAGTAGATAAGCATCAAAATCAAAACCAAACCAAACCAACAAAAGTCAACAGCGTAAAAGAAGGATCTCCCTCAGAACAACCGCCATCCCTTCTTCGACCGTTCCTTTGCGACTGAAGCCTGCTGTCCAGACGCCTTGCTACTCCGTCCTTCCAACTGCCTCAAGCTCTCAATTTTCTCCAACACCAATTCAAGCATTTCCTTCTTCTGAATGACATCCAGATGGCGACGGATGCGGGGATCTTCGCGTGCGAAGCGCTCAATTTCAGAGTCGGAGAGATGGCGGCCGAGTCGGAGATCGAGTTCGCGGGGGAAGTTGTAATAGAATTCAGAGAGGAGCTCGACGTTTAGGAAGAGGACGGCGGTGGCGGTCAGTTTGTCAGCGACAACGTCGAGGAAGACTTCGGGACAGTGGTATTTATTCTTTTTGGAGGCGCATTGTTTGGAGCGGACGGCCAAGAGGCGCATTTTTATTAGGTCCGCGCGGTCGCGGAGGAAGATGGCTTCTCGGCCTGTGGAGGTTCAGGAGGTTAGCTAGGGGATATTTGAACAAAGGAAGTTTTGGCAGAAAACAGAAGAAAATAAAGAAAATGGGGGAAACTAACCTTTCTGTAACAGTGCAGCGCTGAAGCCGCCTGCACCACCAGAGCCATCTCCCTCGATAGATGTATCTCCTTTCCGTACTTTATCAATAAAGCCCATGACATCCTTCAGCTTCCGCTTTCCTATATTATCTTCCACATGCTTAAGGGCATGGCCACATGCTTTTAGTTCCTCTTTCAGCACATTGCCAATATTTTCCCTTCCCTTGGCCCACTCCAGGTCATCCACTTCGATTTCAAATTTGTATGGTTTGATGCAATTCTCAACTTGGTCGCTCGTGCTGAAAAACCGGTCGTTAAGAATGGTGGCCGTAGCGTCCGCGATTGCCTTTTGTGCATATGGGTGAGAAGAAAACGTAGAAGCGGCGATAAGGTCATCGACGTGGTTTTGCAGCGCATTCGCTACTATCGTAGTTGCTAGTCGGCCAATTCCTAATTTTGTAAGGGCGGATGAAGACGCATCCAGTTTCCGGTGCCAATAGAGAGATTCCGGATCGGCTTTTGGAAGATCAGAGAGAGGATCCGGCTCGGGGAGGGGAGCGGAAAGGTTATCAACGGGTTTATTCCAGTATCTCTGGGCAAGGATGTCTAGCACGCGCTGGTCCAGTTCGTTCTTCAGTAATTCACGAACCTGAGGGCGGCCGAAATTCTCGCTAAATTCTTTGAATGAATGCTTAAAGCTATCCAGGCTCTCCGCAAGATATGATTCTGCGCTCAACGGGCGATCATTGTACTGGACTTTGAATTCGTAAGTGGCTTCTTCAAGTTCTTGAAAAATGGCATCGCGGGTGCCGGCTAGGCTTGAAGCCATTGATTGTTCCAAGGTATGCATCAACTTTTTTCGCAGCGTTGTTGTTCCGACAGCGAGTTGAGAGCCTGGTCCAAATTCTTGAGGATGGCTGCTAAAATAGGCATTTTCGTTTTTGACAATAGCATTTGTAATATTTCCACTTCCCCGCGAGAATAGCCCCGCCGTATGGGGAATCCGAGACACTACGCCTACGTAACCCAACCGGAGAGGATATTTGCTATCGGAGAGTATGCTTGCTCCTCTTTCGGGATCAACGAGGTCCATCTTCGTGACCACACCAATAGTTCGTTCTCCGCGAGGATCAACCCGCCGCGAGGCTCTAAGGGCGGTAGAATTGGCCAAGTCTACATCTGCTGCAGAAATAGCGAGAATGATATTGGGCGCTTGAATGTACTTGTCACATAAATCGGAGATTTTCTGTTTAAGTTCTGGGGGCTGGTCTCGGCCAGCAACCTGGATATAACCGGGCAGATCGATGAGTGAGAGGTCCGGGATGTGAGGAGAGTAAATAGAAAGCTGGATGGGGTCGTCGGATACGCAGTCCTTTTCCGAAACCGCAAGGTTGAGATCGGTCAATGTGCGCTGAATTTGGCTGAAATCTGTAATCTTCCCAAGTCCAAGTGCTGGGAACTCGCCATACTCTGCCTGCGAATTTGGCGTGTTAACGAGAGTTAGCTCAATTGGCCGTCTTGTTACCATGTTAGAGCCTTTGGGGAGAAACTCATGGCCGACAATCGCCTCCAATACGGAACTTTTGCCAGACGATTGAGAGCCTATTACCACAATCGATGGCAAGGTTAATGCGTTGGACTGGCCGATCCGTTGTAAAATGCTTCTAATTTCTATCATTTTTCTCGTCAATATCATCATCTGATCGTCGATTGCATTCTTCCTGTCTGAAGAAACGTCATCGTCGGAGTCGTCGCCTAGTGCGGTACCTGCTGCAGCACCAGCAGCTGCAGCCGCACCCACCCTGCTCTCTCTTGGAGAACCACCCCCGCTCCCGCCGCCCCGGCCGCCCGATGAACCTCCACTTGCGGATTCCGATTGTTCCTTAAGCCGGAGAATCTTCTGCGCCCACTCTGGAATTTCAACCTCTTCTTTCGCTCTTTGCCACCCACGATTGGTCTGCTCAGCGACATCCTGGATATTCTGGAAAATGGACATGCCAACTCCGCTCGCAGTGTCACCGGCTTGTCGAATAATATCCATGGCATAATTCCCGGCCTCTAAACCACACAAATTAATCGTGAATAGTTAACAATAAGTCCAATGATACACTGGCTAAACACTGGAGAGAATGGGGAACATACGAGCAGCCTGATATTGTATATACGCAAGACCAGCAATAATAGCACCACCAAACATGGCCGGTATCCTGGCGAACTTCAGGGCCAACTTGGGGAGGGCGCGGGCAAAGGAGATAGTCCGAACCGCGGGGACGTTGTGAATCCAGTTCGCGCGCAGTGGCCACGGCCTGCCGCGAAGTCCAACGGCGCCGCCCTGGGAAGAACGCAGTAGGCCACCCGTCGTTGCTCCGACATTGTGCAGTTGGCGAGCTAGAAGGCCTCTCCTAGCCAGCACGGCAGTGCCGTGGGAGAGAAGTCTCCCGCTCATCGTGCGTTTGTCATGTACCTGTGCAGAGCGACGGTTGTCGAAGACGCATTGATCGGGGATAGGATAACCAGGAGATGGGTCGTCGGAGAATTCGGGGAAAAGATAGATACGCTGCGAGGTGGATAATATGAGGGAAGGATAACGGTGAGGACTGTTGGAGATGGGAGACTCCTGGTGACTCTCCTTTTTGTTTGTTGTTTTCCGTGGAGGGTGGATCGAGACGGTGTAGTTTTATTAAATTATCTGTAAAGGTTCACGCTAGCCCCCGAGGGATATTTTGAATACTTGCAAGAGGAGATACGGTAATGGAAATAGTTATTATGCTGAGTATAACCCTTGGGAGAACTTCCCCGAATAATTAAACAATTAATTAAGTTGGTTGCATAATAGTATTTTTTAAATATCTTCAGACGGGGACGGGATGTTTTTTGGCGTCATGTCTGGGATTATTTCCTCTTTCAGACAGGCGGGGCTTAGTCATTAAATATTGCATAAATGGTCTACGCACCCCCGCCGTATGTGACATTACACGTGACATCACGACATCGGTCACGTGGATTGGGTCATCAAAAAGATTGAAAAACGAACTGTGACTTTTGATGAGTTGAAAGAATAAATCCTTTTTTTTTTTTTTTCTTCTCTCTGGTAAATAGAAAGTGCGAATGTCTTTCTTCCTAATCCTACGTTTATTTGTTTAATTATACTTGTTGTTCTGCTTGTTCTGTCTGTGATACCCCTTCCCTACTAAACGCCTAAAGCTTTCCTGAGCTATCGACAGCATGGTCAAGTAGGAGCACCAGCGAGCAATTTGGACCGCTCGCGGTCACCAGAAGCTTCAGTTAGGTAGGGCAAGAAATAGTTCGCATACGGATAGAGGCAGAAGCGGCTAATAATATATGTTCAGGGGAGCAATATATATATATAT
>LGUA01000567.1:0-14230 GCA_001660665.1 Emergomyces africanus | reverse complement strand
GGGCAAAGTAAGCGTATTTGATCCTCCTGCATACGCTCATTTTCCTTTGTTTAACATTCAAGTGACAAAAGTGTTTATTCATCTTTTCACATTCAACATTTCCTTACTCTGTTGGATTTGCATCCTTGTTATTAATAAATAATCCTTCTCTGAGCTTTAGTGGGTTTTTGTCCAAAATGTCGCAGCAACATGTGCATCTTCTGCAACACTTTTAATTAACAACAACAGCTCCAGCGCCTGATTGTTTATTGATAACAGGGACAGAGAGCCTCCAGGACTCTCGGGAGATTACTTTTAAGCCACTGTCACGCTACTTTTCTACAATATATAACGAGGTGTTTGTTGTATACTATCCCGCCCATCCCTCCTGCTGGCATCTCTTTGAATACTACCAGGAGGAACACTACGGCGTGGGGTCCTCGATGAAAGCTAGAAGCTAAATATTTATTCATTGAATGTTTTTTACCAGTTCTGCCATTCAACTTTTGATGGTTAAGGCCGTCAACTTGCAGACAACTTTGAAGAGTCCTCCGACATAGATGGTAAGGCTTCCTGTTCACCCCATATAATAATGTCTTGGTGGATATAGAATTTTTTGTCAAGGCTACGTGACGCAGACGCAGTTTTCGACCCGGTTGTCATCAAGCAAAATTTCAACGCTCTGTCAAACAATAGCAAGAGAAAGCTGGTTGATCTTGCCCATAGGCCCCAAAATATATAACAGTCATAGGCCTCATTTCGGAGGCGCGCTGGCTGCATATCATCTTTACCATACACCCTGCCTCTTGAGGTCCTTTTGATGATAATTGAGCGGTTGCGGATTGCGGATCGCGACTGTTCTTAACTTACGGGTTGCATTTTCCAGTGCCCCTGCCACAGAAATTCTGGAGATCCAAGATTCAACTATTTAGCGGGGGGCTACACTTTATTACCGGCCATGGATGCGAATATTGGAAAGTGCCTTGAATGAGACCACCGAATGAGCTATCTCTCACTGTGCTACCCTCCTGGAAAGCACACCACTGACCATTTTGATGTTTGAGTGGTCAATTTTCTCGTCGTCAATTTACGATCCTGCCACGTCAACTTTTCACAACTAACAACTTGAGTCTATCTCAAGATGGTCACAATAGCATTCTTTGGCGGTGGAGCCCCGGCCTCCCGTATCCCATGGAATATTAGATACGGCCCGGTACATTAGCACATTTTCACGAGCCTGGAGCCACTCCTCGGGATTATAAGATACATATATGTTAAATGTCCTAACAAGAATATGCGTGGCCTTGAACCCATATATACAAGTGTGAACTGAACAAAGCACCCGCCCACTTACGGAATCTATATCCATTTGGCAGATGATAGGGCGCATGGGTGCACTTTGCCATTGACGGCCCAGGAGGAGAGCATATTGTTGGCTCTCCAGAATAAATCCATATGCTGTGGCTCGATTCAACGAGGAACACTTCTCTGTACCCCTAACCCCGAGGAATACCTCGTCGGACTCATGTGGGTATCGGGTTGCTCCGACGGCGAAATCGACTACTTTTGTGGGATTTTGGATATCCTCTCTATCGATCAGCTACAAAAAAGGAGTTTTTTGGCAGTGCTTCGACCTGTTCTCGATTTTCTTTTTTTGTTTTTTTTGTTTGTTTTTTGCTGATGCATTGCTTGCCCCTGAGGGAGATGGGCAGGCGCAGTACGAAGAAAATGAATAAGATCAACTTGAAGCTATAGCTTATCGGAGATATGGAAGCATGAGGTTTAGAAGGATGTTTAAAATAATGAATTAAAGAAAAAGACCCTCCGCAGATTTAGTTTGATAACGAGGGTAAGTATTCATGATTGATGACTACTTTAGCAATTGCTTGAACATTACTAACGTAAAATTGCAATTGGTAGCTGGCATTTCTAATTGTATAATGTGTGAACATTCATTCCGGTTGAATTCTTTCAACTAAATAACTTAAGAGTTGTTATCAGGGAGTGCCCCTACAGGGGAGGGGACCTCTCAAGCTAGATAGTTTTTTGATCTTTACTCCGTACTTCGCGTACTTTTATTTCAATTTGCATGGGGGATGCCTGCATATATTTCAACTAAGTCCCTTCAACTGGTTTCGAGAAGCTTCAACGAGTTTCACTTAATGTATTCCTACATGCGCAGCGTACATTGTACAAACTAGTAGCTCTCTCTACATGTCTGCATAGCGAATGCCTCTTCTCAGAAGAAATGTTGAGAAACTATATGTTTTTCTTTTCTCTTCGCCAGGTACGAGCAAAAAAGGAATTCTCTCAATGACTTCTCAAACAGCCACCGGGACCGCCACCAGACAGGGTCCCTCCATTTTAGATAACTTGCTGATCTAGTGCGGGCTTCTGTCCTTCCTACTATTGACGACATATTGTTATCTACTGGTATGTGCGCAGTAAATGTAGAAGAACACTGCCTTACTCCCGCATTCCATCTAGCATTTAAAATCATTAATTTCAAGACTCGAATAATTTGAGCTGTGAGCTCATGGCTTCATTTTTACAGGGAGGTAGTGCGTACAATCCCCCTTTATATCTACTTTCTAGGCATGTTGTTTGGATATTTATATATTTTCACAGCTGAAAAATAAAATAGGTCCAAAATTTCATCATCAAACACAATGGTTTTTCTACATATCAATCGAAAAACCCAAGAAAGTAAATGTTTTTATTGTCAATTATTCATTTTATCCTATTTTAAGCTTATCTTGAACGCCAACTCCCCCCCAAATCATCTTGAACATCCATTTCCAAAATTATGCTGCTGGCCCGCCAATCTCCTTCACTCGTCCGGCGCTACAACCCCTGGCCACGGAGCCTTTTATCCTTGACCGGTTGGTTACCTTAAATGCTACGTCTGCTCTTGTCGACCATGCTTTGGAACAATACAGTGTGCCGCTAACCCTGGAAATCGGTTTATCTCCTCACAAGGGTGCCTCACTTACTGCGTAAACCTTACTCTGGTAGTTACTTGGCGAAAGGCTGCTGAGCAGGGAGGGGGGGTTATTTAGCAGCCGCTACTAGTATTTATCAACCATTCTTGGAATACGGGCGCACTGAATTCGGGCTGACCATGAATTGAGCTGAGACCTCCGATGATGTTTGGCTTGGTTGTCCTGAATTTCATTCCCACATCACCAGGGCAGAAAATACCAATCTGATATTTGCCTCCTCTGCTTTATTTATAATACTTCTATTCCGGCTGGATGCCCAGGCAGACATACGAAATATAGTACACAACAGTTGACAATGGAGAACCGAAACAATGGCGCCATCAAAATGAACAAAACCTGCGACCAATGCAGGCACCGCAAGATCCGATGTATCGGTGAGCATCATTCCTGTTGCCCGTCTTGCGTCGGGAGTGTGCTTGTAAATACTACTGGTATACTACTTGTTGCATGAACCAACTCTCATTCCATGCTTGTCTCCAGTTCCCGATGTGCGGCAGGGCACTCCACCCACTTGCTCGTACTGCGTAGTAAGTCGGCTTTCACTGGCAATTTCCATAAGAAAAGGAGGAAAACCCACTATTTTGACGTCACGCGCTGACTCCTTTGCCGCCAGAAACGAGGAATTCCCTGTCAGTTCAGTGTCTTTCGCCGCAAAGCCCGTGTCAGAGGTAGGTTAGATCTTACCTTTGCCTTGTTTAAGTGTGTCATCCCGTGCACTGTGACTGCGACTAATTAAGGCCACACAGTTCCCAACTCCTTTCCTGCTAGCTCCCGACCTTCGGGAAGAGTAGCCTTGGGGGAGCTCTTTATCGACCGCGTCCTGCAGCATGGTCCACAGGATGCTGTCCTTGCGGATGAGTCCGCCATCTTCACTGTAAGCTCCAATTTCAGCACACCGCCCATTTGATTATCTGCTTGTTGCTCACTATTGACTCGTTGAAAATCCTAGTCCCCTGATGAAAAAGGTGAAAAAGCACCTCTACAATCCACATACAAAGGATGCTTTGTAGTCTAACTCTATTGGGTACAATCAAAAATAGTCCCGAGCTGTGGCCTGGCCTTCTTTTCCGACCTGAAAGTCACTTCCTTGAACCAGAAGATCGGTAATTGTCGTGTCCAAGACGTTGTCCAAAGGCTCTATGATTTCATTTTGAACCGTTTGGGTCTCTTAGAATCATCTGAATGGCCTCCTATTCACTTTGACAGGCCTGCCAAGATTGATCGGATTACAACTGAGGAGGCTACTAAGTATATTCAAGGTGAGCCAATTGGCCTTCTACTAATCCTAACACACAAGTACGGTATGTGGGAGTGCTAAACACGCCTGAAGCTTTTTTTGCAAATCTTCACCCAGTGTACCCATTCCTCGACCGCAAGGACTTTGAGGCACAGGCGTTCGACCCGAATCTGACGGAAACACTACACCAGAATCCCGTTTTCTCGGCCTTGTATCATAGTATCCTGGCTCTAGGTAGTCAATTTCTCGGAGAGGGAACTTTTGAACCTGGAAAAGGAAGATCATGGGAGCTTTTTCAGGTGGCTCTGAGCCACATGCCAGACATAATCCTCCCCCGAGATTCAATCGAAAGTGTCCAGGTTTGTCACCCCAACCCTCATTCAGACTCTGTATTGGCTTGCTGCTAACAAGAAATAATCTGCTCTAGGCATTAGTTGCTATGGTAAGAATGCCACTTGCCATATACAAAATAACTTTTTGCAGGAGAATCTAATATTTTTTATCTTCACAGTCCATATATGCTCTGAACTCTTGTGCGCTGCAACTTGATGGTTTTCTTCTTTCTCATGCTACCAGACTGGTACTTGAGCTCCGCTACCATAAGAACATCACATCGGAACCCAAGCACCTGAGGCTTTTTTGGGTTATTTATGCCTTAGAGAAGCAACAAGGTATGCACAGCCGCACATCCTCGGTGAGTACTACCCAAGGAGGATTCTAACTCTATATGGGCCCCCTGTGCTAATCCAAACAACAGATCATTCCAGACGAAGATATTGGCTGCGTAATTCCCCCATTCCCAGAGGCTCAATACGGGGACTTCAACTGGTTTATCTCGTTTATTCAAATTGGACGCATTACTTCTATTATCTATACATCTCTATTCTCAGTGAGCGCTTCGTTGAGGTCTCGGGAGTCCTCCCTGTCGACTATCGACCTCGTTCACGAAATGCTCGAGGCATGGCGACAGTCGATTCCCCTTGAGGTCAGGCCAGGCGATGCCGCCCAGTTTCCTGTTTCTGCACCGCCGAGCACCTGCTTGGCCGCTCTTCATATACATTTCAGTTATTATCATACTATCATTGCCTTGGATCGTCTATCTCTTTATCTCAATCGTGATGGCGGGCCCAAGGCACAAGTGAGCACACAGAGACTTATGAACACTGCCCGGACTACCATCGAACTGACCAAGCACATTGACATACAACCTCATGTCCCAATGTTGTAAGTCATTATATATATTTTCTATTCTCCCTTTGTTCCACCTCTGAACGAAGTACCCCACGGGTGCGCTAATATGTATATATATATATAATCACAGCATCCTGGCCGTCCTACCTGTCTCCGCAACATTCATTCTCTTCGATCTCATTATCCACAACCCGTTTCATCGAGAATCAAGAACAAATCTGTCACTTCTGGATTCTGCTGCAGGATACTTTGCCCTCATGGGAATCGCCTCGGGCAACGCACTCCCTGGTAGTATTATGCCCGAGTTTACACATATTGCGAGGGAGTACTTTTGGAAGGTTCAGAACCAAAAGGGGTCGGTAGCAACTAGGAACAAGTCTTCCGCCCACCAGGTTCCCTCGACGGAGAGTAATGCGGCACAACCGCCTGCTGTCAGCCCACAACAAGACGAGATGGATGTGCAGAAGCCATACGTCATCCAAGATCCCAATTACCCCTTAGTAAGAGAGAAACCGCTCAGCTTTGCTTCCCTTCCCCTCCCCTTCTAACCCCCCCGCCTCAATATTCCCCCCCCCCTTGGCTTCCTTCTTTTGCGGCAGCATTCTCTTGGCTAACAATGATCGTGATTAAAAAAAAAAAAAAAAAAAGGAGTCCCTAATTTCGACCCCACCTGACTCAGGAATGCGGAATGATAGGGGTGGTTCCCAGACAGACTCTGACTATCTGGAATACCCAATGCCCATGGCTTTCGACGCTGTTTCAGACTTCCAAATGGGAGATTCGATGGATCTGCGGACGCTCTTTGGATGGGGGTTCGCCACTGGCGGCCCGCCGATGCTGGCGGAATGGGCTGGTCCTATGAATTTCGAACCTTCCGAAGATCTTCATGGGGGACAGATGCAAGGGTTATAAGGAATTGGTAGATAGAATTGCAGCCACCGTGTGAAAGCCACCTTGTAAACATTTGCAAGAAAGAGATGGGTTGATAAGTATTCGATTTGCTTTTTTCAATAATATAATTTGTAAATGCTTTGCAGCCCTAATGTCAACGTCTAAACGCCATACATATGCAATTTTATCTATTCAGGGTCGTGTATGATGTGAAAACAGTGGGGGAAGAGAATTAAAATGGAAAATCATATTCTACCTATTATCATTTTCCGGGTACATCATGCCTCAGGTAGGTAAAACCCCACTGGTTCATCGGGTGAACCCTTTTTTTTTTTGCCTTTCGCCTTGTGCCTTTCGCCTAAGCGCGCTTGTGACCTTTGCCCTTGGGCATCCTAACGAGCCAATACAACCCCATTGCGGCCGCGACGTTGAACAAGATGTAGACCCAAAGCAGGCCAAAGTTCCTCCAAACGTTGGAATAGTAGATGTCGAACCGGGAGAGAAACTGGTCCGTCGTAGAGACGATGCAGTAGCGGCAGGCGTTCAACGCTTCCTCTGGGTTCAACAGTACGCCCTTCGCGGACGTGGCGAAGGGCCCCATGAATTCACCACATGTCATACCTGATGGGGGCATGACTTGTACCAGCTCAGTTTCAGAGCAGGTGACATTCGCCCCGGCGATGGCGGCGGCCATGACGCCGCCGACCAAGTACGTGCCCGGTGAGACGGGGTACATGAAAGTCCAAAAGTCGGGGAAGTTGATCTTGGGGATCGCAACGCTGAAGACCAACCAAAAAGTTAGTATCATCTCTCTCCCTTTTGTTGTGGGAGAAAAAAAAAAACTCCTGGAGAAGGGTATGAGGTTTGCTTACCCGCAAAAGACCAGGCAGATCATCCACAACAGACTGGCGATAACACCCCCAATCTCAGCGTTTGGAACCCAAGTAATGGCAAAATGGGAGAAAGTGCTGGTGAATAGCATAAACATCCACAAAAAGAGGAAGACAAGGAAGCCCCGGACTGCCTGGTCCTCAGCTGTGGTATTCATAACAAATCCCACTGGATAGTACCAGCAGAAGAAGATTAGCATAGCCATCAGAGTATTCCAGGTGGCCTCAATTAGAATGTTAGAGAGAACAAAAGCTAGAAGGGGAGTTTGTCAGCGGCTGCATCATATATAATTTTGGGTGGTCGAGGGTTGAACCAATGAATGAAATCGCAACACCGGAGGTAAAACTTACTAGTCCATTGGTAAATTTTAGAAGGTCGCTCGCGAACTTCATATAAAGATCGTTGTGGAAGAAACATGGGCATGATCTGCTCATTAATATTATTGAACATAACGAGGAACATGAAAATGGCATAGAGCTGGTTTTGGAGGCCTTGGATAGAGTTTTCCGCTTTGAAGCTGAAACCAATATAAAGGGACTGAAGGAAAACATCGGCTTTTCATTAGCATTTTCTGTTCCCAAAAAATTAAAAATAGAAACTGGAAGCACAGTGTCAGCTCCAAACGCAGTTTGTCTGCACTTACCGTGATAACAATAAGAGCGATCTTAGACCAGATATAGGTAGGCGAGCGCCAAAAGTGCTTCCAGGTGCGGTCGAGAACGAGGACAAACTGCGTCCAGAAGGAGGCAACAAATTCGCGGTGCTGGGATGATTCGTTGGCAGTTTCCAAAACATCTGCTCCTCCTTCTTTGGTGGTAGCAAGGCTGCGGAGACGTGCTAGCTCTGTCTTGGCTTCTTCGAACTCGGGAGATTCTCTCCACACCTGGTGCCAGTCAATACCAACAGTCCTGTCAGTCTTTGGCTTGATAATGTCTAGCATCCATTCGGCCTGATTAGCTTCAGCGGCACATTTCGGGGCTCCATGTTGTTCGAAGTAGTCAATCAGAGTCCTGGATTTGGGGCCGAGTTCTGCGCAACAAAAAGAACAATATTATTAGTGAACATTATCCTTCCTTCTAAGTCTTCAAGTCAAGCTGTTGATTGCCCAACTTACCTCCAAAGTACACTGTTTTACCGCCCGGTGCAAGCAACAGCAACCGATCAAACTGATCAAAGAGCAGTGCGGATGGTTGATGAATCGTGCAAAGAACTGCTTGTCCGCTTCGGGTCAGTTTCTTAATAAGCTGGCAGATGGCCCATGAAGTCTGAGAGTCAAGGCCGGAGGTGGGTTCATCAAGAAAGAGCAGCAATTGGGGCCGGGCAGCGAGTTCAACGCCGATAGTAAGACGTTTTCGCTGCTCGACATTTAAGCCCTCTCCTGGAACACCCACAACTGCATCAGCGAAGCTCTTCATATCAAGTATATCAATAACGTAGTCGATGTACTCTAGCTTTTCCTTCTTAGGAATCTCTGCGGATTGGCGTAGCAGAGCACTGAATTCAAGCGCCTCGCGAACAGTCATAGTGTTTAGATGCAGGTCCTGCTGTTGCACATAGCCAACACGGTGTTGGAAAGAGGAGTCTGTTGGGGAGCCATTAATAAGTGTATCGCCAGACACTACACCCATTGTCACACGGCTTGCAAGTACGTCAAGGAGGGTGGTCTTCCCAGCACCAGAAACGCCCTAGAAAAAGGGTTAGAGAGTAAGAAAGTATGAGGTCTCGTATGAGAGAGAATAGCCTCACCATGAGTGCGGTCGAGGTGCCCGGCTTGACCCATCCGTCTACCTGATCAAGAATGCGGCGGCCGTTGCCCTTGATGTTGATGTCATAGCACAAGTTTTCCCAATGGAATATGGCTCCTCCAGAGGCTAGCGCAGAGCCAACCGAGCTACTATCTGATGTTGTATCATCTGAAATGACGGAATCATGCCTGTTGTGCGACTGGAACTCGACATCATCGGCGGCAGCCTTGCTATGCCCGCGAACCAGTTTTCCAGACGGGAAAACAAGTACCTCGCCCTTGCTCCTGGGAGGCTTTGCGTACTCAAAAGCGATGATGTACAGGGCAAAGAAGAAGATCAGGAAACCGAACAGGATTCCAACATTTCTGTGGAAAATTGTCAGTATACAGCGCCGCAATGAGGAAGAAGGATAGCTGAGGGTGACTCGCCTCCACCTATTCGCTTCGTAATATTGAAACGTCAGCGCGAGGTACCTGTCCCCACTGACAGTGGTAGAACCAGGGATAGCGCCCACGGACGCACAAACTGCTGACTCATTGGGGAGGTTGTCATAACCAGGACCGCGGGGGATAATTTCTGCGCAGGGGTACTTCAAGCCGTGAAACTCATTGGCCATTAGCGCCTCAAAAGCGTAGGCGAACGGGTTAATATAATTCATCCAGCGCGACCACCGGGGAAGATAATCCACTGGGATGGTATATCCCGTGTACATCATTAACCCGAGACTCAGAATGGCGCTAGGAACCATTGCCTGGTATGCAGTTCTGGTGATGCTGGCTAGCCAGCGATATAGGCATGACATTACGAGCGTAAGGACGTATGTTGTCAGACAGAAAAAGAAGAATGGACCAGCTTCGCGGCGGAGGTGTGCCATAAAGTAGATGACAAGGTTGAAGACGACCATGTTTACAGTCTTATACGGGAGGTCTATTATGTAACTAGCAATAGCCTGGGCGGACTGGTGGTAGAAGGCATATTTGTGTTGTTTCTCAATGACAGGCCGCTCAGCATACACGGTCAAAACCTAGTAGCGGAATCAGTACAGCTATCACGTAAGGTGAACAAAGGAGTGGTAAGAACTCAGAAGCAAAAGGGAGAGAGGGAGTTTTTTTACCTCCAGTTGACTGGCAAAAGCGTTAAACAGGATTGCGAAAAATACAACGCCTCCACGGTAGTAGAGAGACGACGTATCAGGTTTCAGGCTATAATACATACTTCCGAGAAGGAGGGCGACGATGAGGTTGAAGAGAAGGGAGGCGATGGTGAAGCCGGGATCCGCCAACAGCCTCCTATAGGCGCGCCATAGGGTTAAGCCAACCTGCTGCATATATGAGATGGTATATGGAGATTTCAGCCGTTGGCTTTTGGCCTGTTCCGCGCGGCGGGACTCGTTGTATTCTTCCAGACGCAGTGCAGACGGGTGCTTCTCCTCATATGCTTCTAGCTCCTTTAACAGGATGTGCCTGGCCTGGCTCTCACGCCACCTCGCAGCGAACTCATTAGGGCTCCGGGGAACCTTGTGTTCGTGCCCGGGCTTCGGAAGTCTTTCGCCTGGGCTAGTCATCGATGTGAGAAAATCAGGGGTGGTCTGTCTATGGGGACCTGAAATAAAGAGTATTGCTTCAGCATGATGCCATTTGCTACACTTCTATTGTTGATAAAAGCTTACACTCAAAACCTAAGTCTTCAAAGTAGGCTTTTGCTTCTGAAGTCTTTCCAAAGAAAATTTGGCGTCCCTCATACAGAACGATTACCCGATCAAATTGCTAGACCAGGTCAAAATTTAGTTTTTAGGCAGGTGGAATCTATGAGAAATAGGGGATAGCAAAAAGAGAAGGGAAAAAAAACTTGTATACTATATTAAAGAGAAGGAAAATTGATCTGGAGTCTCACCTCATATGCAGTCTGCGGAGCTTGGTAGATAGCAACAGCAGCCGCTGCACCGATCAAATCAGCCTGCAAGCGAAGATTCTTGCAAAACGTAATGGCATTGGCACTATCCAAGCCCCGGGTTGAGTTATCCCAGCACTGGAACTTTGCCCCGCTGAGAGCAGCCTCAGCAATACTAACACGCTTCCGCTCGCCACCACTGACACCGCGTACAAAATCGTCCCCAACGCGCGTGTTAATCGTGTGGGAGATTCCAAAGGTTGCCATCATGACATCACGCATCATATTATCGGCCTGCTCGCGAGAGAAGCCACCGGGGATATGACGTACGGAACGGCATCGGGCAGCGAAAGTTAATGTCTCTCCCACTGTAAGGTGAGCTAGATGAGAATCAACCTCTGCGTTGTATAGCACGTCCCCTCGAAGTGACCTCCGTACATGCTCTGGGTCAATTCCTTCAGGAACAAAGAAACATGGATTGTCAGTTGGTTCAAGTGTTGCCCTGGAAAGGGATGATCCAGGAAAATAATAAATAGAAATAGAAAAATGCCAGTACCTCGATAGTTCAAGTATGATTCGTCGCCCAGATGGAAGCCCGAGGTTTCCCCCGCCAATGTTTTCAGGAATGTCGAACCCCCTGAACCTGGCGGCCCAAGCACAAGCAGCAGCTCTCTCTGTTCGACAACGCCCTCAAAGTCACGCAAAATATCAATGCGCTTCCCCCGGCGGCTCGCTCCTATCAGGCCAGCCAGGGATGTGATGGTGTTGGTGACCAGGTTGGAAACGGTTGGCTGGCTTTCGACGCCAGAGCTCCACCCATAGGCGCTCAACCTGTTGAATGCCACACCCAGGAATCGAGAAGGCGCAGTCTGAGGGTCCGCCTCAGAGAGTCTGAGGAGGGATTTTACCCATTCTCGGGCATTGAAGGTTGGTGATTTTGGATCCAGGTGGCTTCCTAGCTCAGGATTGTATGCCTGAATCTCCTGGCCAATCGTATCCGAAGCTTTGGTCAATCGCCGGGCGAGTGATCCAAGATCATCTTCAAGACTGTTGCACCCAGTCACGGGGGGGTATATAGTGGGCTTATCCGTTTGGGAATCCGTCATAATATGAGGTGGCTCTCGCGCGAGAGAAGAGGTGATTGCGTTTTTTGTCTTCCTAAGCTGGAAGTTGCGCGAATATATATATAGCACTATCTGTATATACCTGTAATAGAAATAACAATTTTAAAGTAAAAGTCAAAAGATTGTTAGATATCCATTCGAATAACTCATTTGACATAGGTATGAGCCAGACCAGGCAAATCCAACCGTGGCGATGGATGCGAGATATATATATAGTACATCGTATACATCGATCAGCCGCAGCCACGGATGGCAGCAGCGGGAGTACGACATCATGAATGAAAAGCCAGATAGAATTGAATAGACTTCAGGAGTCCGTGACACTTTTCGATGATTAAAAAGAAAAAGTGCTGGTTTTCCTGGTTCCATTTTACCCGTATCCCGCTCCCTCCATAGTACTTTCAGTCGTCGGGGCAGTACGGAGTAGTCGTGACGGTGTTCATGGGCGATTTGGTCGTTGAACGCCGCAAAATGCCAAGAGCCGAACGCCGCTCATCCATCGCGCCAAAGCCATCTAATCTACTAACTGTACTCCGTACGGAGTACAAGAGTACTGCCTAGTAATGATTTGCACCCAAATCCCTAGTGGGCAGAGATTATATCCCGCCGTGGCAGAAGTCATTATTTGCCCTGTGGACAACCGCAATCGTGTCCAGTTCTTTTCCAGAAGCGAAAACGAAAACTTAAAAGAGTCAACATTTGGTGAAGATGAAAAAGCGGTGCCCGTAAGTTATTTACTACTACTACTCTTATAATAGTCCGCTCCCGCAACGACGGGGTCTTGGCCATTCCGCATCATCTAGGATGGAAGGCAGCAACTGGTAACCGCCAACCTCCCCTTAAGGAATCCCCGTGTTCCCTCATCACACTCGGCCTCCATATGAGGGGAAACAAAAAAAAAAAAGAAAGAAGAGAGAGAGAGATAGAGAGAGAGAAAGAGAAAGGGTTTTGAGAGGCGGCTAGAAGGGTAATTGGAATTGAGGATGGTGATGTTTAGCAGCGCTTTGAGCAGGGCCCATTCCTTACTACTACTAGTTAGTATATATGTATATAAATATTTTGATCTCCCGTCCATATCAAAATCATTTTTCCCTTCTTCAAAATCGCTTTTCTGTTTGTTCTATACTATGATTGTTAGACCAGGGTTGGCACAGGCCGATGGAGCGGATGCAATAATTTACTAGATCCAATGTCTCATGTCTCATTTCTCTCAGATTCATTATAAATAGAGTCCCGACATAGTCCCCATCTTTTTGTAGATAGATCAATGGGGCAGTGATTATTTCCTGTCTCCCATTGGGAGTGGAACATTCTCCCATTTCCGATAATGATTCCCCTCCATCCCTTTTAAGTTACCCCGTTCAAAAACAAGGGAGGTTAGATATCCTCCGCGAAAAGGGGGGAAATTAAATGGAATAATCGTATGAATAATACTTCGAACGAGTGTGGATATAAAAAATAAAAATGAAAATAAATAAAAAAAAGGAAAGCCAGGGTTGAATATCCCTGCTTCTATTATTTTATTATTATTGCTAGGCGATCTTATCCACTGGCAATTTTTTTTCCTCTCTCGAAACAATACAAAACCCACGGCGTTGTCCTTCGCCCTTTTCCCAGCTTACCCCCTTCGTGTTTTACTCTTTCTGCTTGATTTCTTTCTTTCTTTCTTTTTTTTTTTTTTTAGCTCGCAAATCCAAACTTCGCATATATTAGAAAACATATATACAACTACTAGATCTACTACGGAGGGTTCGCAGGTGCCCACACTGAATTGCCCTGGTTTGGGGCAGGTTCTTCTCGGTGCGGAACTTGAACAAGGGAAAATGAAGGGACATGTGTATTTCTACATTTTAGAAACTTTGAGGCTTCCTTTGTTCGCTGGTTTATAATACTATCTATCTCTTTGAGCTTTCTTCGGCCGGCAGTCTATATCCTCTCTCAGTGGTGTTTCCGCTCTATTTGATTCTTCTGCACCCTTTTTTCTTGGGCTGCCGGTTGGTGTAAAACAGTGTGGTTGGAGGTTCAGGTTGAGCATGGCGTACTAACTAACTTCTTTATTATTGCACGTAGTAGTATTTATGGCGCCAACAAAAACGAGATGGCTGCCTGCAAACTCCTGGTATAAAACCGGTACATCATTCACTTGGAGCTGTAATATTTCATGAGAGTATCCAAATCAATCCAATCTCAAATTCTCGCGAAATTTCCGATCTATATACTACATATATTTGCACTCGAAAGGGCAAAGATGAATATTGAATAATCGGACATAGTACGATA
>LGUA01000566.1:0-14253 GCA_001660665.1 Emergomyces africanus | reverse complement strand
AAGTTGAAGAAAATCTTTTGGAAGCTTGCCGACCTTGCCGAAAAGCGCCTAGCGCCAAATTCATCGTATCCATTGTTCCCAGGCTTCTGGGAAATTCAAAGCAAGTTTTTCTTGCTGCTCCGCCGCCAGAAAAGCTAAAAAAAATTAAAATTTTACTCTGTAACCAAGGACATTATGAGGGACTTATTTTATTGTTTTCTGGAAAAAGGGTTTCATCGATGGACTTGACGTTGTTATTATATTCCTTTAAAATACGGACTAGTTCCGTGAAAAATAATACTAAAGGATGGTTTCCTCAAATGTGCTCCCCCAATTAGTCCTATTATTATTCCCAGGCTTTATGGGAAATAGTATACTACTCTAACAGGTTTCATTGGCAGAGAGTATTGTTTAAATAACGAATTTGATTTTGTTGAAGTTAAGCACTCGCAGTCTCGCTTTCAATTACTGCTGGGGCTTTGATGGTTCTACCCTTGAGGAAAGCTAACCCCTCCCCAGCCTGCGCGTAATTATTTATAGTCAGCACTTGTTTTAGTCCGTATCGAAGGCAGTAAGAGGTTGTAAGTGTATGCTTACGTAGCTTATCAATGGAGAAACTTCAACGCCAGACGCTTCTTCGGATTCACTCTCGACAATGCCGCCAGCAGCTTGGATCCATCGCTTCCCCTGGCGCATGACATCTCTCTTGCTGGTATCAGGGTCATCCTCCCCCTTGCCCCTAGCGTTTTTCAATGGCGAAAACTCGTCTTCCCGCTTGACTTCAATCGATGCAAATTTGTCAAGGGGCAGTAATGGAAATACATCAAACACAAACTGTTCTAGTTTGATCCCATTGGGCCTCTCGGGTTTGATGATCTCCCCTGTCTTGGTATCGGTGTAAGGGATCTTCTTGCGGGCGACATGGTGTGGCAAGTTAGGCGCCCATTGTTCGATGGATGCGAGGAAGCGGAACGAGTAGTAATGGTTCACGATATTCGCCGCGCGGAACTTGAGGACGTCAGGGTGTTTAGGATCCTTGGCTTCGGCAGTCTCCTTGTCAATCTCAGAGTATTCCACAACGTCAGGCTTTCCATTCCTTAGCAGGATTAGGCCGACGGATTCAGTAGCATTTCGCTTCCGTACGACTTTGGTAGCGATATCGACACCCTTGGAAGCCGCAAAACCGAGGAAGACGGGATCGGCAACCTTCACAAGACAGTTGTCCACGCAATAGGCGTGGATGTGCTCGATGCCTCTTTTACCCATGTCTTCTCTGACACCCCACGTTAAAAGTGCTTGATATATGCCGCCATTACCATCGGGTGCCACCGCGACCTAGATTGCATATTGCATGTAAGCGAGAAGAAGAGGGGGAAAAAAAGACAAAAAAAACCAAAGGGGAACGAGCCTCGGTAACAGGGTTGGTAGCACAGAAGAATTACATACCTTTGACTTGCTTTCCATTAATATTTTTCCCTCATTAGATATGCAAGGCAGTACTCCTTGCTCAAAGATTATAACATTCTCCTTGTCCAGGCCAAAGTAGTTATGTTCTTCAAAGAATGACTGGGTTGGCTGTCGCGTTGGCCCACTGGTCATTACATACCAGGGAATAACCACGTTATCCTTGCCAGACGACTCCCGAGCCAACTTTTGTAGCTTTACGATTCTCTCCGCCTGTATCTGGAAAAGGGACTTTTTGCTTGGAAGTCCAATGTCAAAGCAACCCTTTGGAGCGGAGCTTCCTAGCCGCGTTCCCTGGCCACCAGCCATAAGCACGACCGCCACTTTGTTGGCTGCAATCAATTGCAACCCAGATGTGTAGAATCGTTGTAGAGACTCGGTATCTGAATCGATCATGGACGCCGTCGCTGATTCTGGTAAGGGTTCGAGCGTGGTTTCTTTTCCATCCTGTGACGCGGCGGCAGGGTTGAGAGCTTTATTGGCAAGCTCATTGATGCGATTTGGATCGAAGTTGGAGAGTTGTTCGAAGAGATGGGCCTTTTCGGTCGCATTCAGCTCATCGAAGAAGGTAAACACTTGACCTTGGCCTGCTTTCTCATATTTGTGTCTCAGGGTATTAACCTCCTCCTGCGATGGTTCGCGGGGTAGAGTTGCACTATCCTTGCCCCCAATGGGGAGGTGGTCCTTAATGTTCGAAACAAGTGTGGACATTGCCGCTGTAAATACAAAATGAATGGGGACAAGGGAAAAGAAAAGAAAAAGATAGAATAATTCGAGGAACGGTTAATTGGTTGATTTGATTTCAAAAAGTAGGGAATGGAGCTGAATTTAAAAGAAAAGCAAGTCTTCTGCCCGCAAAACAAACTGCCCGAGCTGAAACCCCCGCCAAAGATTAAATAATGTATTTTTAGCGGGTGATGTCAGTGTGTAAATGGGGGGGGGTCTACGCAGTAGAGAACTCCAACAAACAAACCCCAAGGACTAAATATCCCACAAGCATTTGCTTCCCTGCCAGTGGGTCAGGGCTATCTCATGCCAGGGGGGGAAAGACAGGAAAATCGAAAATTATTGTTCTAATTCGATAGCGTCGAAGGCTGAGCAGCGCTCTTAAGACATTGGTGGCGGCCGCAGCCAGTTAGAGCCTCGCACCATCACCCCGGGTGGCTTGGCAGGCGGCTCAACCGCAGCTGCGGCAATGAGTGTGAAATTCAGGGACTTTTTGAGGTCCTGATGTTTCTCGCCTTAAATAGTACTAGTAGTAGTTCTACCAGAGCAAAAATAATGTATTTCATAGAAAGAGATTATATTATACGGAGTACATAGGGTATATAGTATTGTTTAAGAAAGTTATAATTTGTCACTGCCGCCGCCTCCCACCTTCATCCGAGTATCGTGCGGAGTCTTTACGAGGTCTGTATTGTCGATCATCGTCATCATAATGGCGGCGCGGTGGTGACCTGCTTCTATTTCTAGGCCGTCTAGGCGGGCTTCGACTCCGAGAACGCCTGTAGGATTCGGGATCTCCTTTCCTGCGCATATCCTCTTTATCAAAAACCATACCATATCCATCTCGTCGAGGCGCCTCTGAAGCTCTGTATTGGCGTCTCTTTTCTAAATTGGATATTCCTCCAAATCCTCCCCGTTGACCAGCTCTTTTGGAATTCGTTGCGTTCCGCCAGCTGTCCGATAATTTTGAAACCTAAATAGTTCATTAGCACATGAAATGATACTAGTAGCATTAAGGGATTCTTACACTCTGAGAGAAGTCGACATGGATTCGATGGTCATCAATTAAGACTCCTTGCATTTTAACATAAGCTTGTTCACAGTCCTTTTGGTTCTCAAATTCGATGAATGCATACTGCAGGCTGTCACCGGTCCGCTTGTCCCGTATCACTTCGCAGGAGAGTATTGGCCCGAACCGACTAAAAATCAGGTGAAGATCCTCATCTGTTACGGTTAGTTTATTATGTAGGCCAATCAGGAAAGACATGTGAAGAAAAAAAAGAGAGAGAGAGAGAGAGAGAGGAAGCAAGCAAGAAAAAGAGACCACACACCTTGAGTCACAGGATTGAGTTTGCATACGAAGAGTACGTTCTCTGGTGGCTTGACCTCAGCAAATGGCAAATCCCCAACCATTTCCAAGGTCAAGGCCTGCGCCCGAGCTTCGCGCTCCCGCCGTAGCTTTTCTACCGCCTCCTCGTCGATATTTTCATCCAGTTCTTCATCGTCCGCAATCATTACAGTCGCCAGCTGTGCTTTCGAAGGGAGAGGACTTTTAGGAGGTACCACAAGATCCGGGGGGTCGTCAAAGGGGTCGTCCAAAATAACAGTATGCCGAATTCGAATATCTTTAAGTGGCCGCCCCTTATCATCAATGAACGCATCGTTTATATTCTCCAAGACATCGAATCCTTCCACCACTTTCCCGAATATCGCCGCTTTGCCATCTAGATAGTCCAGATTATCTCCAAGCGTTATGATGAACTGGCTGCCAGCGAGGCGTTCGTCAGGGTTTTTCGTGGAAGGGACCGTAGCCATGCTAACCGTGCCGCGTTCTACATGCTTCATCTTGGGCGGCAACTCGATCGGAAATGTTCTTTGTGAGGGCCCATTGAGGAGGCCCCAGATGGAGGACCCGCCATCGCTATCTTTAGAGTCAGGGCCAATGGGGTCACCGGTCTGGAAGGAGAAATTCTTCTGGACGTTGTATACCGGCGAATAATTGTAATACTTGACCTTGCATAGCTTCAAAAAACTGGATCGCAGCGGTTTGGATATCTTAGTTTTCCACCTTCAGCCACTTCACACTGGACAACATGGGGATCGTAAAAAGACAGAGAAAAGGAAAAGGGGTATAGGGTGTTCAAAGGCGGACTTACTTTTCACAAGCTTTTGGAGAAGTGTCGACCAAAAGGTCAATAACAATATCACCCAGCGATGTTTCCAAGATGACACTCATGGTTGCAAAGATCGTGGGAATTAGAAGTGAAGCAACTGCTTAGCTTAAATTGTGAGAGGCATTAATTGTTAAATTGGGAATGAGGGAGCATCGGGCAGATCAATTATAATAAATTATAGATTAGTTCGCAGTGCAAAACCTTTTGCTTCAAGGTGTGGTTGTTCATTGCATTGTTGTCGTGCGAGGAAGTGAGGCAGTTTTTTGGAGATGTTGCGAGAAAACGAGAAATGACGGAGGATCGACGCGGGCAGCTCTTGGCCGCTTTTGGTTAGGCCGATGTGACGGGGGGGGTGTGCTCGACACTTGTTGTTTCTGCAGTCACGAACGCCTTCTCGGCCACACCCGTCGTCCTCAACCAACGCCGTATGGTCCACTTGCAAAATATGATTGGTATGATATGATAGAATATGATATGATATGGTATTCTAATGATGGATATATGTTTCTATCTGTCATCTGTCATCTGTCATCTGTCATCTGCCATCTGCTAAACTAATTCTCCGTACATACATACAGTACTACTAACCTTCTTCCACATTTGCAGAAGGGTCAGGTTCTCCGTCAAATTAGTATTGTGCCTGTCTCAGGAAAGGGCCCCGCGTTCATTCATAATTTCATATACCAGACCGGTTAACTTAATACTACTAGTACGGTATCTACCTAGCCCATACGGACTACGCATGTACTGCTAGTGTTCTCGAAGTTGTTTGTCGTCTTATCTAACGGAATGCCTCTCCTCCCCACCCAATGCTAAGAGTGTGATAGCCCGAGGTTCGCATTTAACAACTTTCCGTCCTTCGAGCTGCCAAATATCCTTCACATACATTTAATCAACGCGGGATGAGATGCAAGTTGAGCTTTGTCATTGGTCGTTCAATGACAGGACTCCGGGGTCGCCTTGCGTTATTCCACTATCCCCAACCGTTTCACAACCAACCAGAAAACGACCGTTGAAGTTCTGTTTACTCGCAGGAAGCATTCCCTGCTTTTGTCTAACTCCAATTTTTCCATCTAACTTGGTAAGTATGCTTGCAATTGCTGAGTACACGTGGAAGCGGATCGGGCTATCTGCGGTGGCTAATGACAGCAATCCTGTTTGATGGGATCCTCAACCGTTCAATCAAAAAAATTCTTCATGCATGAGGCTGAAAGATGCAGTAAACTTCCAGGGGCGAGGTCCCCGCTTCCCGGGTCTCTGCAGAACTCAGTCTATTGATTTCAATATTACCCCATATTCCTTACTAGCCAATTTATAGGTTTTTCTATTACCCACGGGGTCACAACGCTTTCGAAATAGTGCACTGGAAGACTTTGGGTTGATGAGCCTGTTTCTCACCCAGCATAGCTATATCCAGCTAATTCTTCCTGGAAGAGCATAAATCCTCAGGACTCCGCATTTATTTACCCCCAACTGTCCCACCATTTCGCCTTGCTTTTCAGATGAAACATACATACATTCATCATATGTCTTGCATACTTTGTTTGTTCCTAAAAATCTCTGGGAACTGGAACTGGAAACAATTTTTAGCCGTCCTAGCAGTGTCCTGCGTTCCATTCCCTGGAATCGGTTGAATCCCTCCAATCATGTTAGAACAACACACGACACACACATCATCAACCAAACCAGACAGACCTGAAGAAACCATAACTTAATATTTTTCTTCTTTCCTTTACAAGCCCCCTTTTTTTAATGGAGCGTATTGTTGCAAGCCAACTGGAGGTGGAATTCTGCAAATACAAACCGACGCTTGAACAAGCTTCTGCTCCTCATATGTCAGCGTCAGACACGGGCAAGCTCTAACTGTAAGGGCAATGTGTCATCCTATCCTGGGTTAGATGACATCCCCTCTAGTTGGTACATATCGTGGCCTACATCCCTTGGTTGGACTCTTTACTGAGGAATCACAACTGTGATTCGAGATCAGAAATTTCATTTTTAGAGAATGGTCGGGGCATATGTTTGCTCTGTGTGCTGTGATCAGC
Source organism: Emergomyces africanus (assembly GCA_001660665.1). NCBI lineage: Eukaryota > Fungi > Ascomycota > Eurotiomycetes > Onygenales > Ajellomycetaceae > Emergomyces > Emergomyces africanus. The sequence goes on along the minus strand of LGUA01000566.1, from coordinate 7,865 downwards.
AGGAAGCAAACAACTCAATTAGCGTCTGCATTTTCAACACTGACAAACGCTTTTCGGATACTTGCTCGAATCAAAGTGGGCTTTGCACCCCATCTCGTCTGTTCAACGCTATTTTACGTTTTTTCCCTCCTCCCTACTTCTTTGTTTGTCTCTTTGCGCGTTTACAAAGTCTGCAACTCCGGTCTCTGAGCAAAAATATTAAAATTTTTCCGAAAAATTTTCGTCTGGTTTTGGACGAAACCTTTCCCTTCTCCTGTTGCTCCCGTTTCCCTATAATCATGCCTACAGTTTACGGTCTCACTCCACCACCCACCGTGAATATGATGTCTAGCGTGCGCAATACAGTGTAGGACACTTTCCCCTTCTGTGGGACTGAGTCTTCAAACCTAACGGCTTGGTTATTCAAGTAAACTGCACAACTTCCTTCAACTAAAAACCCTGCGTTCAGGAAGAAGTACAAGACGGGTCTATACATGGGAACACCGTGGAACTTAATAAAGAATTATGTACCTTCAAACTAACTTGCTAATAATAAATTGGACTTTATTGTTAATCCAGGCAAAACTGTGGTCAGTTTTATCACCTCCAGAGTCTTGCATATCTCTTTGAAGTAAGGGGTTTAGCAACCAAGAGAAATTCGTGTTATCGGCAGATATACCTGCACAGCATCCTTATAACCTACACCATGTCCTGATACGTTGCCCAACCTTATTCCCCCGCTATGCCTGGGCTATAAAATAAGGACATCCAATATTACTCCGCCACTTCCAAACTGTTGCATTGCTTGCCTTCCTAAACCTAGCCGTTATTTGCCCTGAAGTTTATCACAGTTACACGCATGGTGGGCTCGGGGACATATAGAAACTGCCAAATCTTCTGACCTCAGCTTGCTTCCTTGCCACAAACGCGTCCAGATAGATCATGTCTCCAGCTTACTACGAGCCTCAGGAGTACTCGCAATTCTGTCGGCATTCTACGCGGGGAATGAGCTATCCAATTTCTCACTCACTACGAGGTGATGCTCAACAGGAGCTAGCGAGTGGATATAGTAATCGAATATGCTCGACAGCGGAGCCAGAAGTGAAGAGCAGCAGTACATCGGCACGCCGACGGATCCCGGTTGCGGTATGTTCACTTGTGAAACTGAAACACATTTATTTGGCCTTTGTATTTACTCCCTGTTTTTCAAGTGCGGGCGATGTCGACGAAGGAAAATCAGATGTAGTGGAGACAGCGGCAACGGCCAATGTACCAACTGTCGGAACGCAGGATCGCAAGGTTGCCAGTTTCTGCGGGTATGTTGCCGCTTCCTCGTTAACATCTCCTGTGTATAAAATGATCTAAATTGTTGCTACGATCCCTAGGTCAATTCGTTCAATACTCATGCCAGATCACATTGCGGTAGCTCCTGGCCTTATCCGGCCACAGCACCTCTGGGCGGTGCTTATGTCGGCAACACCGGGTATGAGACGCAAGCCAGCAGCAGAAACTCGATATCAATTTACTCTATGACTCCAACTTTGCCATTGTATTCCAAATCCCAATGTGCTTATGAACAACCAGCTCAATTCGGCCACCTGTCGAGGAGTCACTATATACCGTCATGTCCAATCACCTACGATGGCGATTCCTCTTCGTATACCATACCATCTCCACCATATATGCTCCCTAGCACGGACTCCTCAGGAAGTTCCAGCTACTGCTCCTACACGGGAAGCCCTCGGGCCTCTCAAGTTGGCAAAATACCAAATGAAGATATTTACCATGACCAAGACGGCCATTCTTCACTCGGATCGAATTACAGCTACATGTCGCAAGCGCAGCCTCCGGTATCCGTATCGTCCGATGTTCCTTCCCCTCTCCCCCTTCTCAGCACAATGGCACTATCGTCCTCAGGGCCTGACAGAATATTGCCAAATCCCACAGTCAGTCGGAATGGCCGTGACAACGGAAACACGATACACCCTCCATCGGCAGAGACTTCCCTCCCTTCCTCTTACGGAGCTGGTACAGGACTAAACGCTAGATCTACAAACCTCTTGACCTTGGAAGGCTTGTCATCGAGCAGTCAGCAGAGTACGATGAGGACAACACCAACAACCACCAGCGCCAACGGTGTAAATTCACCGAGTACCACGAAGCCATTGATAGGCCCTACAGATATGGGATTCGGGTACGTCATATCCAACAACTCGCCGGCCACAACAATACCTTCCACCACATTCCCCGCAGCGGAATCGGTAGCAGGATTCCATTCTACTGCGGACAGTGCGCTAAGCGGGACTCCCCACCGCTGCAGTGACCTTCGACAACATAGCGGCTATGGATCGCAATCCTATGGTCATAGCACTGCGTTGTCCGCAGACAGCTCATCGGGCAATTTATCGAATGGGAAGGCCTATATCCGTCTTCCCTCTTTTGAACCGTCTGCATCTAGGTGCTCAGAACCCGCAGTGCAACCCACCACGAGTCTGTCTGTTCATAAAACCGATAGTTTTTAGGGCTGGAGCAATTTGCAATTTATATTTTTTAAGATTTTGTGTCTCTCTCTCTCTCTTTTTATTTGTTTAGTTATTCATTTTTAACATTCATACAGACCTTGATTTCATTTTCAATGACAAACTAACGAGTCTCCTTTGGAGTTCGGGTTACCACCCAGTCGGTTCAATCTATTACCGGAATTTGGTTGGAAGGTGCCACCTCTTGTTATTATTCCTACACGGATCTCCTATGTCTATATGTGTCAAGATATGTATCTCTTATGTTAAAAGACAGCGATTAAGCTCTTCCTTCTTTATCATCGTTCATTTCGCGTGAAAAAATAGGGTAATTTGGATAAAATGTGAGTGTTCATGAAAGTGGCGATATCCCCTTTTTCGTTTTCATTTCACGTTGGGCAAAAAACTCCAACTTGCTGTTTTAATGGTCGCACTTTTGGCTTAATGTTTTTTTCAAGAAGGTCAACCCGTCCCTACCGTGTATTGTGTTTGCAGTTTCTTTCCGATCTATCTATACCCTTTTTTGACCTTGAAACACACCGAATAACCAGGTTGGTACCGATTTCGGGTATCAAAAAGTTAGTTAAGAAAATATAAGGCGCGGATGATTGGATGGTTTTCGTCGCAAGGAGGTGATTTTGACCTGATATCCCGGTTGTTGATTTGGAGGTTTGCCCATCTCTATTACCAATCGTATTTGATAGATTAGCATATAATTAAGATAGGTCGAATCTTCACGACTGCTGCAGTGTAATAAAAATATACAGAGTAGTCGCAGAAGACCTGAAAACGAGCGGGTATGTCCGGGTCTCCTAAAAAATAAACGAAAAAAGGTGTAATTTCACCACATGGCTTGATTTTCAGCTAAAGTACATCATCGATGTAGGTAGATAAAGAAAACATTTCATCCAGCGCATTTTGGGACCCGTAGGTAAATCAAAAAATCCATGTCGTGAAGTCTCCACCCCAGCACCATAATAAACAAATAAGCAAAAGAAACCCGGATCCCTCCCTTTATTTGCCCTTCTTGTCCTTCTTTGGTCCCTTGGTCTTTTCTGTGCCCCGGAACTTCTTCGATCGGTTCTTTCTTTGTTTGCCTATATTCAAGTAGTAGATTCAATTGTCAGCAAATTCCAACTTTATTTTACTTAAGGATGGAAAATGGCAAAAATGCCAACGTACGTTGCTGCCTGCTGGCCTTCTCAACCTTCTCACCAGCACCGATGCGGACGAGGCGGTAGCGGGGTTCGAATTTCTTCAGGGTTAGAAATTGACTCCCTTCAATTAGAGATGAGTATTTTGAGAACCCGGGTGCGATAGCCAGGCGGAGGGATAGGCCAAACGTGTTTTTCATCGAACATGCTCTGATAGATCAATTGCTGGACAGCTGGTCTGATAAGGACATCATTTGGCGGGATAGAGAGGTGTTGTGGCTCAAGCAGCTGGAGGTACTGAGCCGCAAGTAAATACACTTGGTCATCATGGTCAATGTGTGACTGTACCATTTTCTTGTGCCCTCCATACCGCCGTAGCGTTGGTTGTCAAGAACTTGAGAGTTTACTTTTTGAATTTTATTTTTCTGAAATTCTATTGAGGCTCAAGCGGAGGGTGACATGGCTTACCACATTGGGACTAGTGCAGTGTCGGCCACTTGGCCCTAGCCGAGAACCCACATCCAGCAAAATCAAAAAATACATCGAGACACTGAGATTCTTCGACGACAGCGACAACCGACAAACCCTAGCAGCCAACCATCCTCCTCCCCCTTCGTCGAAGCAGATTTTTCGAACTGCCGGTGGTTCCTTTCTCGAAAATTCTGCAATCATGGCTGACGCTCCGGTGACCCTGCGGACACGCAAGTTCCTCCGCAACCCTCTTCTGGCCAGAAAGCAGATGGTTGTGTAAGTTGCTCTTTTCATACATGTGGGAATGTGGAATGAAGGCTTCAGAAATCCGCGGCCACAAATTATACGGATGGAGCTTGGATTCTTGATTGTCAACTTCCCGTATTGAAAGGATATAATGGTTTTCTAACGTGTTTTTTGCTCGCATTTCGTTCCCACACACAGTGACATCCTCCATCCCAACCGTGCCAACATCTCCAAAGACGAACTCCGTGGAAAACTCTCAGAACTCTACAAGTCCAATAAGGACCAAGTCTCCGTATTCGGTCTTCGCACGGTTGGGATGGAGGATGTCACTGTGTGTGGGAACGAAATGCGAGCAAAAAACACGTTAGAAAACCATTATATCCTTTCAATACGGGAAGTTGACAATCAAGAATCCAAGCTCCATCCGTATAATTTGTGGCCGCGGATTTCTGAAGCCTTCATTCCACATTCCCACATGTATGAAAAGAGCAACTTACACAACCATCTGCTTTCTGGCCAGAAGAGGGTTGCGGAGGAACTTGCGTGTCCGCAGGGTCACCGGAGCGTCAGCCATGATTGCAGAATTTTCGAGAAAGGAACCACCGGCAGTTCGAAAAATCTGCTTCGACGAAGGGGGAGGAGGATGGTTGGCTGCTAGGGTTTGTCGGTTGTCGCTGTCGTCGAAGAATCTCAGTGTCTCGATGTATTTTTTGATTTTGCTGGATGTGGGTTCTCGGCTAGGGCCAAGTGGCCGACACTGCACTAGTCCCAATGTGGTAAGCCATGTCACCCTCCGCTTGAGCCTCAATAGAATTTCAGAAAAATAAAATTCAAAAAGTAAACTCTCAAGTTCTTGACAACCAACGCTACGGCGGTATGGAGGGCACAAGAAAATGGTACAGTCACACATTGACCATGATGACCAAGTGTATTTACTTGCGGCTCAGTACCTCCAGCTGCTTGAGCCACAACACCTCTCTATCCCGCCAAATGATGTCCTTATCAGACCAGCTGTCCAGCAATTGATCTATCAGAGCATGTTCGATGAAAAACACGTTTGGCCTATCCCTCCGCCTGGCTATCGCACCCGGGTTCTCAAAATACTCATCTCTAAATTGGAGGAGTCAATTTCTAACCCTGAAGAGGATGTATGATTTCTTTCAATCTTGTCTTCGCGGACCTGAATCATTGGCCACGAACCTGATTTCGCCGCATTTCTTTCTCCCTTCTTTATCCTTGGGTCATTTATCCTAACGATATCTCATTTTCCCAGGAGGTCTTAGATGATCTCATGACGAGCTATAGCGATCTCATCAGTCTCCCACGACAGGCCCCCGTTGAAGAAGCCCAGGCATTTGCATGCATCCGCTACACTTCCCCCAGAGGGTTGGATCCACGAGGTTGTCGTTATAATGATCAATACATAATAACGTCAGAAAAACGCAACCTAGTATTTGCTTCTGGGACTACCGGATTCCGCACATGGGAGGCGGCTTTACACCTTGGCACTTACCTTTCAACCCCGGCAGGCAGGTCACTAATTGAAGGGAAGAAAATCATTGAGCTCGGAAGTGGCACAGGGTTTCTTTCCATGTATTGTCTGAAATATCTTGGTGCCCGGAGCGTAACGGCCACGGACAGGGACCCCGCATTAATATCTGGCATCAAAGACTGTGCAATCCTGAACGATCTTTCTTGTAGTAAAATCAACGCAGGTATATGGGAGTGGGGCACTCCACTCAAACCTGGCCAGCTCTCCTTATCCGGAAAATCTGACCAACTATTTGATGCTGTACTTGGAGCTGATCTGGTATGCATATCATGCTTGCCAGTAATTTTTTCCAATATCATCGTCGGTGGCTGATGAAAATGGCGCGCTTTTACGCTGTAACTTTTATAAATGTGCAGATATATGACCCGGATCTTGTATCCCTTCTATTATCAACGTTACGGGACCTATTCGACAATCACGGAGTCAAGGTGTTTATAATGTCTTGCACGCATCGGAACCCCGAGACGTTTAATGCTTTTCTTAATGCCTGCAGTTCGTGATACATTTCCATTGTATCCCCTTTCATATTCATCATTATTGCCCGCCTGTATCCGTGGAACGTTGCCAGTGTGCTGACAACCCTGTCTTGGCCAGATATGAGCGGCTTTAATTGTTGCCCGGTAGATTTCGAATCTCCACCCTTGGAATCCCAGCAAGGCTTTTTTCACAAGACAGATGTTCCCATCCGGACATACAGGATCTCAACCCCATTGCTTCCGTGACGGTTTTACATACCTTTTTAAAACCTCTGTACGATATACCTCGATTCATCCCCGCATTTGTGACTATCCATAGATTGAACTACAGTCTAACAATTGCCAAGGTCATGGATCTAGACTGGTGGTCCTTTGTCGCACTGCCGTCTTATTTTCTTCCCTTCCTCGGTTTTAAACTTCTTATTTTCACGGAGGACAAAATTTGACTATATTGAGGGGTTGCACAAAAACGACCTGAGCCACGTATGTCCAATACCGATTATCTCGAAGTTTTCTAGAAGCGGAAGGGAAAATAAGTAAACAAGAAAGATTTAGAAACAAACAACTCAAGAAACAACAGCTTCTTGCTTCTTCCCTTCCTTCCCCTCCCCTCCTCCTCGCCACAAAAATCTCCTCTTGGAAAGCTTTTTATGTATATCCTGCACCCAAAGATACTGTCTACAGACATACATGCACACAGTAATGTACACAACATACCTACCTACCTGCATATCCATCCTCGCGCAGTCTTACCCAACCCAAGCCACAGCGAACCTACGTTATGCAGTCAAACAGTTCCAGTATATACCTCGGTACCAAGTCCCACAGTGCATCTTATTCTTCCAACCTCGTTCTTATTCTTATTCCACCCCCATCATGAACCCCCCATCTTAAGTATGGGAACTTGGTGTCCCCACAACAACACACACAATATATATATATATGCCTGCATGCACACACTACTCTGGCAGACCAGCGTCCTACTTGCATCCTTTTCTTACCTTCTTACTTTCTTCCCATTCGTACAAGGTGCGCTTCCTAGCTTTATTGCTGTACTACGTAATCGTATGCAGGACATGAACCGCATCGCACCATCCACAGTTCCTTCCCCGGTGGGGATGGATGGGTATGAATGGGAATGGGAAAGCGGGCACGAATCAGGGATGGGATTTGGGTTAACTACGTATGCTTTTTACCTGGGGGTCTCTATGACTGAGAAAAATGGCTATATTACCATAGTTTTTTCATCTCGTACAAATTCGAGTTTGAAAAAAAACTCAAATACGATTCCAATGTAGTAAATAACCTCAAAATCTCCAACCTCGGGAAACCACTGAATGATGTAAAAATCTCCCATGCATTTTTTCCATCATACTACTCCCTACTAAGCAATTTCAAAAAATAAAATAAAAATAAAATAAAATAAAAAAATAAAAAATAAGTGAGAATCTAATGGTTTAATATGTAG
>LGUA01000565.1:0-14266 GCA_001660665.1 Emergomyces africanus | reverse complement strand
ATCTCTAGAAGGGGCAGGACAGGATGGAAACTTCGAAGACGGAGAGATTGATGATACAGTCGATCTTGAACCAGCTTTCAATGGCAATAATCCTTAGGTGGAGATTGCACTTTGTCCATTTTATCTTTGGGCTGCGTAGCGTGCTGCATGGCCTGTCTTGGGGCGCGTCTTCGTGCGCGTCAATTGGCGCCGGACGGGGCTCTTGGGAGGAGTCTAAGATAGCTGACGGGTTTCTTCTTCGTTGATCGAAGAGAGGACGAGATAATCGTGATGTGCCTGTTGGGTTTGCTCATCGTAATGATGTATTGGGTTCGATTTGGTGCGGTTCCTTGCGAAGGGCAAACACTGCAAATAGTCACATGATTGGTCACGTGGTATATGTCTTGACGGAAAGTTGAAGTCATCTTTAATAAGGACTATATCATCAAATAAAGCCCTACCATTCAAAGCGAAATAGTCTCAAGTGAATTGTCGATTGCAAAATGGACCCCGGATCCCCGAGCAAGGCAGAGCTTTTGAAACTGTTAGACGAAGCAAACCGTCGTGTGGAGGAAGAAAAGATACGCGCTGAGGAAGAGAAGATACGCGCTGAGGAAGAGAAGATACGTGCAGATCAAGCAAACCGACGTGCAGAGGAAGAACAGGCACGCGCAGATGGGTTTGCAGGACAGGTTCAAAAGACAACATTCATGGAATTTCTAGAGACCTGTCATTACTCTATCTCAGTGCCACTCGCTATTCAGACAGACAAGAGTCTTACCACAAAAGGCTCCATTCCTGCTCCAACTGGTCGATTTTGCCCAACATCTCTTGAGCCCTGGGATTTTCATGCCGCCCAGCAGTCACTATTCGACAAGGTCTACGAATTCTTTCATCCATCTCATCGCTCCGCCCTGCGTCTCTTTCCAGCCATACCCATTATAGAAGATCGTGGGCATCATGCATGTTCTCGTCCGCTAGGAAGTGAAAATGATTTACAGCGACATCAGTATAACGAAGTGGAAATTCCAGTAGAGGAAATCATCGAGAAGCTTGCTACAATCCCAGAGGCGAAGCTCGAATTTTCTCTTGGTGACGGTATTATGTTCGAAAACCACTTAAATACAATCACAGAACAACCGGGAGGGGATGAGCCGCTGAATACTCGAGTCGTTAAACCTGATCAAAATTGCATATTCCGTCGAGTTGATGAGGAGCGACAGTTAATATACGTCACGGAATACAAGGCCGGGCATAAACTTACCGATGCTTTTCTCCGTGCTGGCCTCCGCCCAATGAACATGTATAAGGAAGTTGTTCAGCGTATTCTCATCCCTAACGACCTTGATGAAAAACTTAAATATGATGCTGAACAGGTCACATGCGCCTCTCTGGTCCAAACTTATGATTATATGATTAAACAAGGCCTTGAATATAGCTGTCTCACCAACGGCCGTATAAAGGTAATGCTAAGAGTGCCGGAAAATAACGAAACAACTTTACAATACTGCTTGCTTGAGCCTGGCAGAGATGCTGAACCGGGGGACGATCGAGATGGTTTCCGCTTCCCTTACACGGCCATTGGCTGCTACTTAGGCCTAACCCTTTTGGCACTGGGGTCAACCCCAAGAAATCAGACCTGGCGCAATTCTGCACAGGAAAAGGCACATATATGGGAGGTTGATTTCGAAAATGTTTTACAACAAATTCCTACAACAGAGCGCAAGGCAATCCCCTCGAGCCCTCCCTATGAGCCACCACGATACCCACTTAACGATCGATCACCATATCTTCTTCGAAATCGTAAAGCACGTCCTATCTTTGGTCCAGACACAGAAATAACTGTTGCCCACAATTCAGATCCGTCGTCTAGCGAGGACGAAGTAGGCGATAGAGAGCCACCATCCTCTCCTCTTCAATCCATCGAACGCAGAAAACGACAGCGAACATCGACGACAAACAAGAGACCATCAGGTTCGGCAGAACAAACCAATCGACAGAGTCATCAGTATTGTACTCAAAAATGCCTTGGTGGACTTTTTTCTCGCTCACCTTTTGATCCAAATTGCCCGAATAATCACTTGCATAAAAATTATTCCAAACACGGATCTCACCCAATATCTCTACAAAAATTAGTCTCTCTTATGGAGAAGCAAGTCAACGAAGATCCAGATTGCTGCCGCTATCTCAAAATTGGAGGCTTACATGGATCGCTCTTTGCCCTTTCTCTACAAGGATACGGGTATACTTTTGTCGGCAAAGGAACACCCTATAATTCCAAACATGAGGCCGGTGTCTATGAGAGATTGAGGCCACTGCAAGGAAATACTGTTCCAGTGTATCTCGGAGACATCTATCTTCGGAAATCAAAGTACTTTCTACTTGATCGTACCATTATTCAAATGTCGTTGATGGCTTGGGGCGGTAAGTCTCTGCAAGACATCACACCTTTGACCGAAAAAGCAGGTCTTGAAGAACGCGTCAAACAGGCTCGGGCAGATTTACTCTTGTACGGAGTTGAACATCTAGATTTTGAGAAACGGAATTTACTATGGAGTGAAGAGGTACAAGGAGTTATGGTTATTGATTTTGGGCGGGTCAAAATTCACAAGTCAACAAAACGAAAACATGCCACCGTACTAGCTAATTTTTCACCCAATCCTAAGCGGCGGAAAGCCCAGGAGCCTGATACCAATACCGTGGTGAAGACCCTACAGTCGGAAGAGAGGTTGGAGCCGGTCGTGTCACAGGAAGAGCCAGAAAGCTTGGAGTATTTGTGAATACGAAGTAGAGAAAGAGGAGACATTATTATGGCTATTCCTCTTATTTTTATTATAACGTTTCGCCAGCGTGACTATCTGGTTGGCCCCTTTGATCCGGACAGTATACATCATCGCTTCTTTACTTGAAGTGCGTCAATTGTCTAAAGGAACTGTCGCTATCCCCCCCTTTTCCTCCATATGATTCTCTTGGTGTTCTGCCTCTCTCAAAGCTTGACGAAGGTTCGTTCCCAGCACAACATCATACTCGCTCTCCTTTGATTCCTTGGCCTCGAATGTAGTATTTTCATATAAGATCTCAGGAAGTTCGAGTCCAGTAACATTTCTTCCTAACGCGAGCAAGGTTGACTTCCCGACGTATTTACCCGATGCGCCCCAGGGTACGGTGCGCGAATCATTTTTTCCCGCCCATGTTTTTCCTGGCCGTTTTGCTTGCAGATAGATCATGTGAGCAGGGCTCAGCACCTCCTACGCGTTCTTAGGGTCGAGATAGCAGGTCTTGAGAAATGATGTGGCAACATACTTTCATGCTTGAAGTTTTCTGCAAAATATTTTAATGCGAGGACAAGGCGCTTGGGGTTGGCCTCTATAAGCCTATGAAATATATGATAAATACTAAACGAAACGTGACTACCTGAACCGCATCTTCTTCCTTCTACCTTCCGGAACCGCCATCTTACGCTTAGCGACCTCCGTCAAATCGGCTGGGGAGGGTGCTTTCGGATTCGTTGCGTGAAACTCCGTGACAAGATCCTCGCACTCCAGATTTTCAGACGACTCCCAAGAAGTCTCCCAACCGACCTCATACTTCAGCCGCAAATCTCCTTTCTTTGTCTTCACGATCTTTGAGCCCAATATGGCCTTGACCGGGTATTCCTTCTGTAACGATCTGCGGCGTTTAACTTGGATAATTGCTCCTGTGGTATTATGGGAAGTTGACTGTGCCCTTGCGCTAGCGTCGAATACCTGACCCGAAATAGAAGCTGGAACGTCGTCGTCACACTCAGATTGCTACTGGTCGGGTTTACTGTCTATCTGGGTCAAAATTCCAGCGGGTGGTGAAGTGGGTAGTGTGTCTGTACTCGAATCGAATGATTTTCTTTCTAGCTGTGGGATCTGTGTTTCCGCCGGGGTCTTCGCTTCATCGAGAACAATTGGATCGTCTGATTGACATGTTAGCTTACATGCACAAGACGAATAGAAATCTCACCGCGAAACCTACCTTTGCTGGAGCCTGGACCCAATCACTGATCGGTTATTATAACAGTGTCCTGATCGTTCTCCTCGAGCTTCACAGTGGGGTTGAAGCAGCCACCCTTGCTCTGTTTGTCACTTAAATCATTCATCCCCCGCTCCCTCGGATTGCAGTTGCGGCGCTTGGATTGAAGTGTGTGGTGCAATTGGGTGGGTGGAATTGAAGTCAGGGAATGACGGTAGCGGGTGCGGATGCGGTTGTGGTTCAAGAGGACGTTTGGGAAGAGATAGTGCAGTGGATGAGGGATGTGAAATTGAAGGAGATGCATGTGGCAGCTGGGAGCGTGAGTGGATATTTGTGGCTCCAGCATCTTCGCACCGAGATGTTCTCTGGGATCCGGAAGCGTATGGAAACTGGATGTTTTCTAAACTGATAGCGGGGGCTGTAGCCATGGCTGTGGGAGAGGATGAATATATCGACAAGAGTTGGCTAACCGTCGAGACTCGGGCGGGAAACTGTTGACCTTTAAACAGCGCGAGATATTGGTGCCCCTCGTGGAGCTGGAAATTGGGGTGATGAAGAATCCTCGTCGCGAACTACGGCAATGCGTCGCTGAGGCCAGGAAAATCATGCTCGTTTCGACAGGTCCTAATCACGCCTAATCCCACACCTGGCAACCAACATCTGCGGCGCAGTGCCGTAAGTATAACCCAATTTGCAGCTACACGGGAAGAGTCGAAGGTTCTCGCGAATCACTAATGGGCTGAGACATCCATCTTCACGTTTCCATCAAATTCCGCCTGATTGAAGAGTCGCGCTGACGTGGCCAGAGATTCGAGCTTGATGTCGTCCGCGGAGTTACCGCTGAGCATCGCCTCGCACCCTCGCATATGTTCCGGAGAATCAACTCCGTGCGCTGACGCAATCGTAGCAAATTAAATCCTTTCAGCTACACCCAGACACGCACGGAGGGTTACATCGAGCTGTATCACACGCCAAGGGGACAGTATACCGCAACGCCATGGCTACAAGGCATGATCTACGACCTAGGGGGGCCAAAGATTTGTCTCAGCCGTGGTACAGGGATATCGCAGGTCCATTAAAAATAGAACACGAGATTAAGGGCGAGGAGCATCTGTAACGAGGTACAGAAATAGTAATGAGCAGCAATAATAGGACGATCCAGAGATAATTAGGCCATAGTTGGCGGCGAAGTTGCACCGGGGAAGAAGGGAAGGTGGAAACTATGGCTGCGGTGCAGAACCGTTCAGGAGCGGCGCAGGTGATCCATTCGAAGCCGAGGGTGGGGGCCAGAAAGAAAGGACCGAGGTAGCATTAGCATGTGTGAAAGAGAACATAGAAGAGAGAACGGGGAGAATAGAGAAGATGGAGGGGAAGGTGTTGAAGCGGGCGGGAGAAGGTGGTTTATATAGTCCAAGAAGCGGCGATATGGCGCCTTACCCGATCGGGCCGGCGCTAAACCCCAGAGGGCAACTCCCCCATGACACGGGTATACCAAAGTATTTTACTTAATGTCTCTTCGGTGTACTCCATATATATGTATATATGCTCCAGAAGGGCTAAAAATGATATAATGAACGATAAATTTCGTGTCCCTTCAGACATTGCACCATCAATAACTAACAAGGTGTTGCTCAGTGCAAGGAGCTACGAGAGCTTTAAATTCAAATCATTGATCATTTTGCCTAGTACTAGCTACTATGGTATAGTGATCCCATCCGGCATGGAGATGGGCGGACAGGGGCTATTTTTAAACCATGAATTATTCCCTACTATCTCTACTCCAGGCTGAAGTCAGTTGGCGATGTGTCTTGTGTCTCGCGATATAACCAGATGGATGGAATTTAAGAAACGAAAAGCAATGCCCGAAAGCGATTCACAAACCTATGCAGAAGTGGTTCAAAGGTGCCGCCTAGTTGGTGGCGGAATAAAAAAAAAATTTCAGCCCATTCTTGACTCGAAAGCCGAAGCAGGCGACGGGAATGCAAAATAACCAGATCAGAGTATTCATACATGGCATCGGGGCATCTCATTCACCGTCGCAATAAACAAGAGGAAGGGTTCATACTACCAATGTGGCATCAACGATAAGTCTTTGGTCGCGTTGGCGGCAAGAATGTGCCAGAATTATTTGACAACGTGAAATGCATCCTGGACTGGCAAACCGCGCGACATAAATTCAAAAGTGGCCGTATAGGTATTAGCTGGGAGGCCCAATCCGCCCTTGGTTCTGTAGTAGTTAGTGTGGTTCCCGCGATCCGAAGCAAATCGGAGATAAAGCTACACAAGAACAATCAGAGAAAACTCGTCGAAAATCCTGGCTTTCAGTGAAAGGAAGGTGAATGTATCAATTACAACCGAGACACCAGCTCAAGGTCCAACTGAAACAGCAGCCGTGAAATACCTCTAAAGTCAGCCTCGTCCACCCATCTAGTCTATTCTCCTGACGTGGACATCTGGCACCAGTCAGCACGTTCTTATCCAGCCCGTCTGCCAGAAGAAGGCGTTTCGGAAACGACTACTGATTCCTCGGGTCCAAGGTGCAATGTTCATACATTCTTCTGGGTCTGGGTTTCAATTAAAGTGCCGCTGCGATATGTTACTACGGGGAGCCTTGCGAAGCTTATTTCGACGGATTGGTGTCGACGCTGTTCCAAAACCAAGTTAATGCCGGAGAAGAAGAATTGGCGTTGCGGCATCCAGTGAAATCTTAGAACAGAGCAAGTGACTTTGGGGCTGTCTGACGTGGTTCAAAAATTGGTGGTTCATCTGGGGTGCTCTGGAACAAAAGCTGATATGGCCAAAGATGTACGGAGTACTCCGTACTCAATGAGAAACGTTAATCAAGCCTACAGCACTGTGCTCAGAGAAATGCAGCCCATATCTCACATGACTGAATTTTCTGGGTAGAGCTTGGCTCAACTATCAGTTAACTACTCCGTACTGCGCACGGAGTAGAGTTTTTCAAGTTGACGAGAATTGCGCCTTTTGCAAGATCTCACGGCTGGAGCCCCGCCAAGCAACGCCGATACATCTGCGCATGGTTGAAAACAGCCCAGCCGGAGTGATTATGAGGGCTATTTTGGTATAGCCGGTCGAGCTATACTATCCATGCTGCGGCTCTGTGGTAACTATGAAACCCTCACCGCCCCAAGCACCATTGCAACCACACAACCAGCATCGTCACGGCACCTGCAGCCTGGACCAGCTCTGATGTGTGAGAAGCTTGCTCGTGTGAGAACCATGGAAGAGTAAAATATCCGAGAGAAATAACCATCAGTCCAGGCCGAGATGTACAGTCATTGGGAGATGTTTACGGAGTATACGAGTTAGTACCCACAGAGGTCAGCAAATGGACGACAATGCTTGCAAGACATGAGCTGGAAAGGTAACAAGGCTTCATGGGATCCATGCTGCCTTCGAACTCTCCATCGACAACTTGAAAGTATGCGAAGAATTAGGGGCCAGCAGGGCAAAAATCTTTCTCGGCCTGCTCTTCTAGTTATTTTGGTCGTCATCCACTTTGCTATTCCAGAAATTAAATAACATTGAGAGAAGAACGATTCGAAGAACGATTCGAAGAAGTTTCTCATCTGATCCTCTCCGACAGGATCCCAATTAAGATGTTCCAAACTTCAAATTTAGCTTTTCGCGCAGCAACCTGGACATACGCTGGGTCGTTCTCTTGGTTAGCCCAACTGAAGCCATTTTAGCGTCTACTTGCGCCCACTGAAGGGCTGTCGACCTGTCTTTAGTGCCTCGTATTCCCGCTCCGGCGCCGCCCAAGATCCCGCCCTTCAGCTGCTCTACTGCGTAGATCGCCCGCACCCACATTTCGAGCCTGAAAATGCATCCCACCAAGGAAAAGGACAGAAACTCACCTTTCGCTTGCATGGCGATTTTCCGGCACTGGTTTCGTCCCCAGCAGAGGTTTTGATTTTGAAAGCAACTTTCTACAACAATTTAACCTTCATATTGGATTACAGCCTGCTGGGCAGATTAATGTCGTTTTTCCACCATGTATGTGATTGTCCCATTGGATCAGAGTTCTTGTCCAAGAACTCAGCAAACGAGTTTAGGGTGCACGATGCCGCTCCAGAATTTTCTCTACACAAGCATTTTTGGCGCCACTTAAGGCCATAACCCGAGCAGAGCCTCACATCAGACCCAAAAGGTACGGAGTATATTGGAGAAAAAAAAAAAAAAAAGGCGTTGATGTTTTGCCAAATGAATCTCGTAGTCAGCCCATCCCAAAGCTTTTTACAGAGTACTCTGTACCAACCCTTGCGGTCATCGCCCGTGTCAGTCAGTCAGGTTTAGCTCGAAGGCTCCATTGCTCCAATCAACAAGAGCATTTCCACCACCCCGCTTGCGCCCCTGGAGTCAAAGGTCCGAAGGACTCAAGGACCAAGTACCATGCCAAGGGGCTCTGAAGATGAGAGCAGCTTGGCATCGAGGCGCGGTTCCACCTTCTGGCCCACAGCAGTGGAAGAAGCAGAACGCCGATCTGCACCCTAAATTAAGAACAACTCTGCGAAGTTTTCGTATTCCAAATACGGAGGATTAAAAAAAATTTATTACTTTTTTCCCTTGACGAGTTTCACGAGCTAGCAGCCAGAATCAATGTGGAGCGCGGGCGAGTCTCTTTATTGAGCCGCCTCAGCCACCACTCGCTCAGCGTGGAGGAGCAATTTTCCACCCTTCGGTGTGTGCCTAAGAGGGAAGAGAATCTACGCAGTACTAAATATCAAAAGTATGTACAGTAGTCCATACAAACTAATCTGATACAAAGGCTAGAGTAAACCATTAAAAAAAGAACATAAAGTCATACATTCTCCCTCCTCAAGTCCCCATTTACAACCCCATCCTAACAACGTCTCTCTCACTTTCACACTAGTACTTGCAGATAATCACTTCCAGCACCAATACAATGTCTCCCATCACCATGAAGAGCTGGCCACTGGTCACGACCCTGTTGATTCTCCTCTTCGGGCTCGTTGCATCCGCAACCCCAAACAACCCCGCGGACCTAATCGCAATCACTGCCATTGAGCGTCGCGCCGAGAGCATCGAAGTCCGCGCCCCCAAGGGCGGCAAGGGCGGCAAGGGCGGCATCAGCGGCTGCGACGATGATGAGGATGATGAGGATGATGAGGATGGATCACCCGGCAACCAAGACTTCCAGAGGTGCCCGAACGGCGGCACAACCTGCAGTGATTGCTTTGGAAGTGGCTACATTTCGTGCATCACCCCTTCTAACGTCTGCTACAACCCATCTACTCAAACCCGCAGCCAGGTCTGCACGGCACAAGCAGGTGGCTCTGGAGCGACAAAACTGGCTGGTTCCCTCGGCCTCGGGGCTTTGGGCTTGGCAGTTGCTTTTCTGTAAGCGGGCTGTTTTGCTATCTTCCAAAACCGCAGTGTGAAATCATGCTGGGTGGATGGATGGAATCTCTGCCGTTGCGGGAGAGCACAGTTCGGAGGATTTGAACGGGGAGGGGGAAACAAGTTTCAAGAGTTTTGAGGCCCGCAACAATCGTCCGCCGAACACTGTCTTGGACAAGTTATTCCTTTCCCGACCGACTTTTCGATATCAATTTCTATTCGAATCTAATACGCACAAGCCCATCGCCCATCACCCGCATTGCTGTCCTCCTCCAAACCGTTCATCTCCCTAAATTTTTCGTCAAGGATCCGTACCCTCCTTCAAACGCAAATCCTCCACAAGACCGACACATCCTTCCTACCCCATCATTCTCATCTGCACTTTTTATAATGTCTTTGACTAGTTCCATAACGTTTTCTCTTTTTTTTTTTAAGCTTGATTCCCCCTCCGCGTCTTCTTTGGACGTTAGCGATGTTTTCTAATGTTAAAAATGTATACACACGCGTATCTTTGTCTTCAAACTTCGTTTTCCTTCTTCCTCTTCTTTGTTCAAAGATTTTCCAGTTTCGATAAATAAAACATCTTATACACTCAATGAGGTCGACTCCCCACCCCCCAAATGCGGATGTGCATATGCACGATTTAGTTGGACACGCAATGACTACGTTCCGTTTTATTTTATTTATATTTTATATTAATGACTTATCATTTGTACCTATTTTCTATATATATATAGAATAAAAATGTTTTATTTTGAACAAGAAGTGAAATTGCTTTTTAAGCACATGTTCATTGCCGCGTTTTAAGCATTGCTTATCTGGGCCAAGATCACACTCACCCCCCCCCCACCCCCCCGGGCGATCTAACCAGCCAACTATACATTAGATATGGGAATCGAGAGGGGAGACAACGTACTCTTTTTTTGGTGAATTGTCTTCCTCCGATGCAATGGGAAACGACGGGCACGTAATAAAACACCCCAAAATATATATATATGTAAAGAATAAGGATAATTTGTTCATAATAACATTTATAATAGAAAAAAGATTAAAAAATAAAAACCCACTGCAACGAATGCACATAACGAGACCAAGCCCCAGCATCCTCCAAAACCCAACCTCAAACTCCATTCCCTCTTTCCCATCCTTCCTTTTGAATTTGGCCCCACTGTTTCTCCTTCTCCTTCTCCTTACCCCACTCCATCCCAATCTCCCTCTCATTTCCCTCTATGGAGACCAAAACCAGCCCCAAGCCCTTTATCTTCCCCCAACGTCCTCTTCAACCGATTCTCATGCCGGCCGTACGGCTCCTTCGCCTCCTCACGAGCCATATCATTGATCCACCTCTCATTCGGCGCAACCGTATTCCCCTTCGACAGCTCGCTCGCCAAATACAGCCAGGACAGGGCATTGCCCACCGTACTCACCTCGTCACTGACACTATCCGCCGCCCAGCTACTCAGCCGATAGTAGAGCTCGTCATCCGTCCATAGATTGAACAGGTGGCGCGCTACGGCGTCCGTGTCGCCGACTTCGACTAGGAACCCGTTCTTGCCGTCCTGCACTTGCAGTGGGATTCCGCCTGCCATCGTGGCGATGATGGGTTTGCCCTTGTGTAGCGCTTCGGAGACTTTGACCTCGAACCCTTCGCGAGTGGAGAGTTGCAGCGCCACGCGCGCCTTAGATAGGAGCGCGTTGAGGATCTGATCGGAGGGCGGAATGTGCATGACACAGATAGACGATTTGAGGTGTTGCAGCTTGTTGTCTATGTGTTCGATGACCGCGTCGTAGATTACTACGCCGTCCGGGTCGTCAACGGAGCCGTGCCCACAGATCAGCAGTTTGGGAAGCTTCTCGCTTGAGGGGCGGTTTTCGGCGAAGAGGACGCGGAATTTTTCGTACGAATCAAGCAAATCGAAGATGCCCTTCGATGGGTCGAAGCGGGCGATTTGGATGATGTATTCATCTTTATTTTTTTTTTTTAAAAAAAAGGGGGGTTTTTATTTAGCTTCGTTCTCATATAGACTGTACACTTAGTTAAGGGAGTTGCGGAGGGAGGGGTAAATGGCATACCGTCTGGATAGTCTATGGTAGTCATGCCGATTTCACGACATTTTCCACTGAAGATACGACCATAATAGCCGATGTCGAAATCGTTCATGGGCTTATTCAATCCATCGAGCCTACGGCAAGAAAGAGAAATGTGTAAGTTGAAGCTCAATTTCACTATCAAATGGAGAGAGAGAAAAAAATAAAATAAAATAAAAAATGATGGGAGAGGAGAGAACCCACCAATCCGTCGACGCTGGCAGATAGCCTACAGTCTCCCGCGGTACCATGTGCGGCACAAAGCTCGAGACAGGATGGCTGATAAACAAATCGGCACACTTGATGCTATCCCAGAAATAATTCCATGCCTCCGCCTGTGGTGTCGTCGGGTCCGCAATCAGATCACTGCGGACCTGGATGTGGCTACGGTAGATGACCGGCCGAGCCGGTGTAGCTTCTTTAATCAGGGGGATTAGACCTGGCATTTGTGGATCGTCGATGACGATGATATCCGCCCCACCCTCGGAGGGAGGAGATAAAGGCCCACCCTTGCCGCACCAGTAGCGTTTGGCATTGCCGACGATCCAATCTGTGAGGGCCGCTTTGTTTTCTTCGGTGAGGCGTTCGTCGGGTTTAGAGACGCCTTGGAAGATGTTGTGGTTTGTTTTTGTGATGCGGAAAACGGCTGGCCGTGGACGGGGGACGTACCTGGAGAGAAAAATACCGACGTTAGAAGAATCCATGAAGAGATAGTACATATATAATAGGAGGTCTATCTAAACTCACCACTTGAATTCTACCCCCAACGCTTCTGCAAATCTGACCAACGCGTGTCTCATCAGTGCAACGCCGCCCCCTTGGGGCGTGGCGCTGAAAAACGCAACTTTGATCCTGCGTTCCTTCAAGTCCGCCGCATATTTTAACACGGAATTCCATGTCCGAGAGCCAACCGTCAATTCATAATCCGACAGATTAGCCAGGACGGCATGGAAGCCGCAATCAACCTCCACACACCCACGATACCCCACCTGCAGCATCGGTGCCTTGTTGGGACCGAAGAAGCTATATATATAACTCTGTTAACAAACGTCTTTGGGAAGTGGGAGCACATCACTTTCAAGAAAAAAAAAAAAAAAGAAAAAAAAAGAAAAGAAAAAGAAAAAGAAAAGAAAAAGAAAAAAGAAAAAAGAAAAGAAAGGAAAGAAAATATAGAGACATTAAGAGACATACGTAATACACTTCCTCGCTACCGACTCGGCCTGCTCATCCAACGTCTTCGTATTCCAATACTCCTGATTAATCCAGCCAACACTATGCACGCCTTTCCCATGCAGGACCAGAGGCACGATATCCAGCTCCCGCCACAGTCGGGGACACAGGTTCGGGCAACGCTCGGCCAGTTCCCCCGGCAAGGCAATGCCGATGAATTTCTCCAGATGATTGCTCTCATACTTGCGCAGCTCAGCGACGACGAAGTCGGTGATGACGTCTGCGGTAGGAGGGGAATGCTCATCGACTGGGAAGCGGTGCTCGGAGAAGTCGAGGAAGTAAGTTGTGTCGCGGATTGCGAGGGCGATGATGACTTCGTTGTCATCGGTAGAGCTCACGGAGATACCGCCGTAGATTGTCTATATATGTTGTTTGTTTCTCGCTCTCTTAAAGCAAAAGGGGGAAAAGGGGGGAGACAAATGGTATGTTACAAAAGTCAGCGTACCTCTGACGGCGGGCCCGTCCACAACTTCTTCGCAACCCTTTCTTGCAGATCCCGTTTCTGATATATTGAGGTGCGCCGCTGGAAACGCCGGTCCTGGAACGCAGAGATGACCATATCGACGTACGGTTTCAGATGTGGAGTGCGGTGCTCGTTGGCAGACTTGGGTGAAGGGGAAGGGCGCTCTGGCTGCGACCCCTCTTCTGTAACGTGTTTCTTCATAGACATGGTGGCTGAGCTGGCGGGCGTTCGGGAGTGATTTGAGTTGATGTTATCAAGGAAGTATGTCTATATATTATGGGCGGATGTAATGGCTAGGGTGTATACAGATGTATACTATTCTCTCCTGTCCCGCAAAACAAAACCAAATGGAGGAATTGATAATATTGTCAGTTTTGAGGGGGGAAAATAATGATTTAAAAATATCAAAATTTACAAAATTAACAAAAAACAACAAAGAAACAAACGAAGTCGTCAAGCAGCGTCGACAGTCCAGCAAGGCGGTGTCTATGTCTTGACAATTCGGTTCAGCCAAAAAGTAAAAAGCGGACAAGCAAGGTCACCTGCAGATGCAGAGTTTCATATCCATTCCAATATAGGGAATATAAATATACTTACTCCACCTGGGGACAACAACAAGTTAGCTTTATATTTTTTTAAAAAAAAAAGGGAGGTTCTGGTAAATTAAATTTTTACTGAGGAATCTGAGTCAAATCGATGAGGATGATTGTTCATGAGTTGGTAGCATAAGTAAGACAAGTAACTTATGCCATCCTCTTCCTCCCCCCTCCCCCACCCCACTAATACCCTAATACGGAGACTGTGATAAGGATCCCATATATTCCTACTATTCGAAACACAAATTGAACGCTGCTAACGAGGGGAAATTTTGAATAGTGCCCTGGGACGGTATGATGGTAGAGTCTACGAAGAATTGTTCGAGTTGGCACACAGACAGAATCCCTTGAATGAGATCACATTCAACCCTGACTACCGTACTGACGAGTTGGTTCTTGGTAGTGGGGATGCTGGGCAGATTTTATCTAAACTGTAGAAACCGAGTGCTAAACTATTTAAAATCCCCTCCCCCCTCCCACCCTTTTTTTTTTTAACAGTCCGAAAAATTGGGGTTTGGATTTTTGGAAT
>LGUA01000564.1:0-14309 GCA_001660665.1 Emergomyces africanus | reverse complement strand
TCTTAAAAGCCACGTCAGGGCGGCCGAGGGAGGGAAACATTGGAAATAATAGCAGAACGAGGTAGGAAAGGATAGTAGTACTCTCGTGAGCAATGAATGATCTTACGGGATTTCTCGTTCTTACCCCTTCTTAACTTGAACCTTTTATTTCTATTTTAACTATCTTTTTTCTTAAAAAAAAATTAAAAAAAATAAATTCACAAGGGTTACTGTTTTCCCTACGGTAGTACTACTATATATTTGTTATTCTCTACTTCAAATTCGCATCCCGCAATTAATTTCAACGATTGCCGCAGAGCCGCTCCCGAACTGGTTTCTTTTGTGTGGCCTTCGTCAGACCCGGAGTCGGCAACAGCGGGATCTGCTACTGATCGCCAGACCCACTTAAAAAGTGGCCCGGCGGTTTAGCTTGGTTGTTTTCTCAATTTTGATTGTGATAAGCTCCGCACACCATGCCTGGTGTGATAAGAGTTTTTGTCACCACTAATTCTGGGGGTTCTAGAATTTGACCAGGAATATTAAGGAGAGAAAAGGGAAAAGAGAGAAAGAGGAAGAAAGAAACTGGAAAAGGTAAAAGGTAGACTAACGAAGACCAGGCATGGAAAATTACAGGGGGGTCACGGAATTAGGTTGGTTCAAAAGGCATCAGCCAAAACAAGTCGAGGAGAAAAACAATGCCATTTCGAAAGATTTTTGGAATTATAGCAGAAAAGCTACCCTAGCTTTGTTTTTAGCCAGTTATTTCTTGACCGGGATTATTCTTTCATCGATACCCTTTGTCTCTTCGTTCCCTCGCGCGCCCCTAACTCGCTCCAGCTAGCAGCTAGTTTAAAAAAAAGGAAAGGTGACGAACTGCAATAGTAATATCATGCTATGCCTAAGGGAGGTACACGTCCCTGCTCCTCCTTATACTCCGTTCCAAGCTTATACGAGACTTTATAGCGCAATTTAACCGAGTTTCCATTCCCAAATGGGATCCCGTTCAATTGCATTTCGAGGCGAACTCCATTCTTCTGCAGCGGAGCTAGGTGGCGTCCAGACTGCGGCGTGAGGTGCAAACTGTATGCCTATTACGGGAGAAACGGCATTAGTACGATGGACTATGTGGGTCACTGATAGAGAGGAGGGGGTGAAAGATAAATACGGGGGGAATGGGAAGGGAACGCGGGAGCGCGGGAGCGAGGCAAACAGGAAGGCGTATTACCTTCTCAATTGCCACTTGAAAGTGGAGATCCGAAATTGGATGGCTAGTATTGTTTGAAAAGGAGACTACCACTTGTATCTTCTGATCCCCTGCACTCCTGCTAGAAGCGAAATCAATACCTATTGATGAATTTAAAACTTGTACATTGCCAGTACTAGGCAGATTATTCTCCGGAAGGGCCGAGGCGAAGGTCCATTCATCATCCCCTGCAGTAGCCGTGGGTGCTGTCGGCAGGGTAACTGTCTCAGACACTCCCTGGCCCAGGTCGAGAAGGGATGATGGAGAGGAGCTAGAGACTAAGGAGCTTTGTAGTTGGTTGAAGGGCGATGAAGTCTGGGAACGTGCCGAGACCAGAGATGCGAATGGGTCCGCCGGTGGAGGCGTTGCTGCTTGTTGCTGTATTGAGGCTGGTACAGATGTCGGGGGTTGGGTTTTCGACACTGAGACAGTATTTGTGGAAACGGTAGGGTTACTAAACAGGTTTCCGGAGGATTGTGATGTAGACGATAACCCCGGTAACGTCGATGGACCTTTTAGGTGTTAACTTGATTTGCATGGTCTCCAGGGTTGACTTACCTGAACTGAGGCCATATCCGAGAGATATGCCGCCGTACTTTGGTTGTGAATTTTCTTGGAATGAGAGACCAAGGAGGTCACCTTCCGATGACAGAGGAGCTTGAGTTTGAGATGTACTGACAGCTGTGCTGCCATTGGAGCTAGGCTCCGCATCATCGCCAAAATCGATTAAAGATAGCTCATTATCTGCATTCTTCTTCACGCCCGTTCTTGTCCCCAGCGTTCCTTTGGGGATTTTGGCGGCCCCATCTAGGTCGCCCGACTTCACTAACTTATAGCGCTGGATCGTCCGGTGTATGCTGTCATTGATTTCTAGGAGTTTGGCAACAGCTTCCGAATCATCTGATTCCTCTTCGCACATTTTCTGGATTTTCGGGTGTGCGCTTTGTAGAGCGTTGGCCAGTTCCTGAATTTTTTTTTTTATTAAAAGTGATCTTAGTTCCTTGGTGGGAGGTATTCCGTACCTCAAAAACGTCCCCTTCCTTTAATTTATCACCTGGCTTGTAACTTTGAAGCATTTCTTCCAAAAGTTTCGCTTTCTGTTGAACCTTGGCGACCTCTTCAGCAGCTTTTGCTCTGTAATCTGTTTTATGTCTTGTGTCATACCCCGCCATCACTTTCATCAACCTGTTTGCTTCTTGTAGATCTTCAGGGCCTCCTCTTCGAATAAGTTCTTGCAGTTTAGCAGATTGGGCAGCTCGTTCTTCTTCTTCCATTTCCTCGGCCGATTGGAGATTCTAACCCCATGGTCAACATTACCCTGACGAAACGGGAATATAAAAGTCGACATACATCGCTAGGATTTAAAACCGCAGCATCCTCCCGCCTGATTTCCGGGAACATGTAACCCTTGTAGAGAAGCAGGCGATGCATATCCCTGATAAACCCCAAATCCTCCTTGTATCGTGATGTCTGACATATTGTCTGCCGCCATTCCTCGATCGACTCTAAAATTCGATGTTGTACTCTGGATGGTCTGATCGGGGGCCGTTCCGGGAATCTCCGCACCAGCTCGTTAAGGAATTCCTTCGTGCTGATTTGGAGATGGAAGGGATATCCACAGTTTTTTACACATATATCAAGAAGCTAACATCATAACCACTATCAGTGTCCCACTTCTTCGGATCCGGAAGCCACTACAACATACCGCTAAGGCGAGCAACGCGACATTAGGATTCCGTGAGTTGATGAGATGTACTATGCTGATAGCAGCTTCGCGAGGACTGTCCAACAGTCAGCTCCAAGATAAAGTAATTGCAAGGTAGGGCCTCAAGCAAAGAAACTCACGCATTGCCCTTTTTGGAGTTTATAAGATCCGCTACTTCGAGGTTTAGAGCGAGGTTGGGTTCGAAGTTTTGTGGGTCGCAAGCATTGTCTGCGTCAAAATCATGCCAAAAATTAACACATACGGAAAGATAAAAGTAAAGTCCGGCGCGAGAAGTAGTAAAGCAAAAGGAACCTACGGATGTATTGTTGTAACGTTGATTGCGCAGGTTCAGCATAGGCACCAAATCGGTCCCTCGCTGCCATGCGTGCGGATGTCGCCTCCAGATTGACGGGAAAGGCAAAAGAATCAAAAGCTGAAAAAGGAGTTTCGAATGGGTAGAACGAAAGTTACTTGCTCCCCCACGGAAGCAGATGATGCGTCGGCCGTTGTGTCGTGATATTAATGATGATTAGGATGAGATGTTGGTAAATTGGGATTGGGTGGTTGGTTTGAATGAGCGGGAAGGTTATCCAAATCCACGTGGGGTGAGGCTCTAAGCGGACATCACCAAATGTATGTAAGTACTAGAGTACTACTCCGTTCTGTTCCATCAACCCCAAACATGGACAACAATTTTTAAGGAAAAGCTACACCCACTTAATCCAGAATATTTGGTAGGAAATCTGACTTATCCGTCAGGCTGGCTTCCGGACAACTAACCGTGCCTGCCATCAAATTTAATGTTTCTGCAAGGCAATTTCGCTGCCTTCCGCCTTTGAGAGAAGTTCAAGTCGGTTCTTGTTTCATCCTCTCAAAAGAACGTACTGGTATATAGTGAAGTGATTCCCTTCACAATTACTGGAACCAGGCGAATAGGCGCATGGTTTTCAATCAAGTGTGAAACGAGCTGTCAATTAACCCTGGCTACAGCATATTTATTGTTATTCAGTCGCCAAATTCATTAAATGCTTCTCCGATTCTGAGGGTACAGACTCGATACTCACGGCTTTCAAAACGGTTTTTAATGATAAATTTAAATTGTTTTCGTTTAACAACAGGCTTCTTCAGTGGATCCCTCACCGAGCGGTATTAGTGGATGGATGGATTTATTCGACCGATATTTCTCTGGTCAAAAAACACTATATCGCATCCAATGTTGCTGAAGCAAAATATCTTACAAGCGAGCCGCTTACTTTCAGATGTGATTACAACAATTGACAGGAGTACCACTGTGCGGTCCGTCGCTTTATCTTTTTGGAACTTGCAAGTTCCTCGTACCAGCTTCTGTTTGAGGACGATCATGTTGTTGCAGATGTTGAATTCCAGGCTCCGAGTTTTGCACTTGTAATCTCGATTCTTGTGGCCATTGCAAAATCTTTTACCCTGAAAGGCAAACTGTTTTTCTGATGCTGTGAGATTTTCTATAATATACTTCTAAAGCCGATGAGTTTGACACTTCTACCCACACGTTAAATATGGAGAAACAGCAGGCAGTATTTCATGGCTTGCATGTCAATTTGTATATCCTTCTGCCTTCCTTTCCTGTAACCTTGTCCTACTTTGGTGGCAATATTTCCTGTGTCTAGATGGATAAGCTTCACTGTTCAGGTAAAAGAGAAGGATATATTTTGCTGATATGTTCGCAATTAGCTACTATAGCGAGTGCATCCATAGAGATCAGTCAGTAAGAGCTGATAGGATGGAATTGGGATTATGATCTGTTCAATTTCCCAATACTTAATGTTTAACATATGTACTCTAAGTACGTTACTAGGCCGAACTGTTTTGACAAATGTGGATAATTTCCTTGCATTTTTCCTTAAGATATTGAAACTGACTACTACATACGATGATACATCATGCCTCTTCGTCCGTGGCAACCGCGGTTACTCCTAAGAGCCCAGTATCGTATAGAATTCTTGCCCCAATGATCGGTCTCTAGACTCTTTCAACTTAAAGGCTAGAGAATGAGTTCAAACTTCAACATTCCCATTTTCCCGCCTAAAGTAGTACTGAGAATAGTACTACTAGTAGTAGCTAGATCAACATTTACCCATTTTTGAAAGAGGGCTTGAACACCGTTCGCGCAATACTTGCATCCTTTATTGGCCCATGAAGAACCTTCGAATTTTTCCCATGGGCAGACGTGATGTATTTTAAAGGTTCATTTGCGTCCGGCATCACCGAGGGCACTCGATTCTTATAAACAGCTCAGGGTAGGTATCGTGAATAGTCCACGGAATGACGTATATAAGTTAATACTAGATACTGCTCGGAATTAAGTTGTTCCCCAACGATGGGACGCCAAGATAATTCCACTCAGTTACATGGTCAAAGCTCGAAGCTCAACCAGTACTGCTCAGTAGTCAAACTCCCATAATTCAGGTGAAATACTAGTACCTTATCATTTAATATATATATTAATTATTTTTAAAAAAGAAATTAAAATAAATATATTTACCACGAGAAAAAATGGTTCGACACAAGAAAGACAACTTTGGCAAACGCGGAAAAAGCAGCTTCGCATCACAATTCCGCCAACAGCGATTCCCGCGAGACTTGTCTGTGGATAACGACCCAGATGCGCCCAAGAAATTCCCCTTTAAAGCTGCCTGTTGGGATATGGGCCATTGTGATCCCAAGCGATGTTCCGGGAAGAAGTTGATGCAACATGGTGTTATGCATGAACTACAGATCGGACAGAAATTTGCGGGGGTGGTGGTTTCGTGAGTTTTTTCCACCACACTCAAGTACTTTTTATCGGAACCCACCTTTCAGGTTTTTGTTTTTCTTCTTTATACTGATATATTTCTCTTCTTTCTCTAATTTCCAGACCGAACGCGAAGCGCACAATTTCCCCGGCTGATAATGAGTTGCTAGAACAATTTGGGGTTGCTGTGGTGGAGTGTTCATGGGTGAGGACTCAAGAAGTACCCTGGTCGAAAATTGGCGGGAGATGCGAGCGATTATGTGAGTACCTGCTCAGAGCTTCTGTCTCCTCCCTGTCCTACAATTGGGATACATTTTCTTTGGAGGGAGACCTTACGGGACATTGTAGTACCTTACCTCGTCGCTGCAAACTCAGTCAACTACGGACGTCCCTGGCGATTGAACTGCGCAGAGGCACTAGCGGCGGCCTTCTATATATGTGGACATGAGGATTGGGCTACGGAGGTTCTGAAGAAGTTTTCTTACGGCAAGGCGTTTTTGGAGATCAATTCACAACTTTTGAAACGATATGCTGCATGTAAAACTGAAGAGGATGTGAAGAATGCGCAGGAACATTGGCTGGAGAAGATTGAAAGGGAATATTCTGAGAGTCGGGTAGAGAAAGGGCAGGATGATATGTGGACTGTCGGGAACACGAATAGACTGGATATCCCAGATTCGGAGGATGACGAGGAGAACGACGGTGGAGATGATAAGTGTTCTGAAGGAGGGGGGGAGGAGGGAGAAGAGGAGGATCATTCAGGGAGAGCCCCATATGCGCTACCTGAGGAATCGGATGATGAAGAGGAGATGGCAGAATTACGGAGGAGGGTGCTAAATTCGAAGCCGTTTACAAATGTTGGGGTTGATGAAATGACATCCAAGCCACGGCTCGAGAAAGTTAAGAGGCCAGAATCATCCAGTACCGGAATCGCCGAGATAGCTTCGGGGTCTAGGCAGGCCAACATTGCTGGTGACAATGACACTGGAAACTATAGTGAAGATGATGGTGAAGACGAGGCCTTTGATAAGGTCATGAATGCCACCATCACCACCGACCGGACAGGAATTCTTGCGAAGCCGCGGAGATAACACGACAGAACGCAGTATGACATCTGTGGCTATCAGTGTACCCCTTTTTTTGGGTCCCGCTGCAGGCGCCCCTGCAAAGGAAAGACTTCCCTCTTCTTTTATGAACGAATTCCACGCGAACATGGGTTATTGTCCTAGCAGCCATACGCAGTAATTTTAGCGTGCTGTGATGGTCTTTATGTCGGTTTCTGGCGTCATGATCAGTGGGCTGGCTATTAGTCTACTATGTCACTATATACTTCAGTCGTAGTTATTACTTTGCGGGGGAAATTGTAGAAGCCCTCCCTTCTGGCAGGCCGTTCTATTTCATGTTACAAAATCTCTCGGAATTACAATGATCCGTACCGCCTCCTTCGATGATTGCTGAATCAGCGCCAAGCCAGACTCGCCACCCACCCCAGGCCCGACTCGGCAAGGGCAGACCATCTGCAACCTCTATCTCGCGTTCCTCCCAGCACACCTGCGCATCCCGCTGCCTCCGTTCTCCAATCTACGAAGCCGTTCCAAAGTGTGCGTTGCTTCGTCCAGCCCCTGGCGGCCCCGCCTTGTCCCTTGTCTGCCCGATTATTTGTTCCAGATAGGAGGACAACCCCCGTCTCATTATTCCCTCTTCTGTCGGGTCGCACGAAGGGGCCACTCTTTGGTAAAGTCAACCCCAGATTACTACACCCCCACCCAGTCCCTTGTGTGAGGACTGGCCACAATACCGTTTTTTTTATGCGCTCCGCAAATATCTCCTGACCTTGAGGGGTAAATTGCTGTGTAGTTTTCGTTGATTGTTAACAGCTTTTGCTTTTGAGCTACGTTCACTGATAAAATAACACGATGGATAATAGTCTCGTGACCTGCGAGGGCAGGTTAGGGGCAGAATGCCCGCTGTCAATGAGGACCCAGCTGGGCCCCTGATATTCCGCACATCGGGACAGTTACCATATCCTGACCCAGCTAACCCCCAGCTACCCTCCAACATATACCCCCGCCAGGTGACGCTTAGAGATCGAGTCACCGTCGCGACCCTAGTCCCCTTCTCGTCCCCTACAGATGTGCCCTTGTCTCTACTGGGTTATCTATGCGACCAGCTCAATAAGGAGATCGAAATGGGAGATACCTATCCCATGATTGATTCCATCTCCCTTGAATCCTTTGGCCCCTATTGGTTTTCAAACTTTGGTGCTGTGATGCTGCTTGGTGACATCAATAGTACCCATGAAGTCCAGGCCATGGGAAGGATGGGGACCGATTGGAGGAAGATCTGCCTGGGGAGCTTTAACATTAAGCCTAATTATCCTGGGCGTAGCAGCCATGTCTGCAATGGTACTTTCCTCGTCACTGATGCGTCGCGGAATCGGGGAGTAGGGCGGCTAA
Organism: Emergomyces africanus; assembly: GCA_001660665.1. Lineage (NCBI taxonomy): Eukaryota > Fungi > Ascomycota > Eurotiomycetes > Onygenales > Ajellomycetaceae > Emergomyces > Emergomyces africanus. Next base: position 6,156 of record LGUA01000564.1, on the reverse strand, counting down.
TGGGGGAATGCTATCTAGAATGGGCACCTCTGTTGGTTAGTCGAACCACCATCCGTTATCTTTAAATATATATTTCCGACTAGCGCTAACTTTGTAACAAAAATGAAGGGCTATACTTACTCTGTTTTTAATCTCGTCTATGAGACCAATGTCGCATCCTGTCGAATTTGGGATGCGTTGGGGTTTAAACGCATTGGCAAAGTGCCAGGATGTGGAAACCTTCGATCACATCCAAACCAACCTGTGGACGGGATCATATATGGGAGGGATTTGGGACCAGAAGGCGAAGATTTTGTGTCAGAGGAGCGGTTTGATAAGATTCGGTATTATTTGAAGCATTCAAAGTATCCAAGTGGCGCAGACCGTGCGGAGAAGAGCCGCCTGAGGAGTGCTGCTACACACTATAAACTAGTCGGTGGGCAGGATGGAGAGCCCGAGAAGTTGATGCTAAAGGACAAAGAGGTGGTATCGGATCCCCAGCAACAATATGAGATTGCACGCCAAATCCATCTCCAGCAACACGGGGGTATCAATAAGACTACGGCCACAATTGCGTTAAAATATCACTGGGTTCGTATCAAGGAAACAGTCAGCATGGTCATCAAAAACTGCCCACAGTGCAAAGAAACTCCAAAAGTGCCTCCGGTCAATTCCAGCCCCAATTCCAATTCCAACTCTGTCTCTCATTCAATCGCTCACTCCATCTCAAACTCCATTTCCAATTCCATCTCCCAGTCAACCTCCAACTCCAACTCAGAGACCTGCCTCCCCCGGCGAGAAAAATCCTCAAGTTCGCGAGAGCGGACAACATACACCTTAACCACCAATGGCTTCGACACACCTCCAGACCAACCCCTCACCAGCCAAGAGGACTACGGCAAAGGGAACCCCTTTGGCGCCACCCACCCACAAATTATGCACGCTCCCGTCGAAGAGCCATGACATCGTACGCCGATATTCCACTCGACCCACAAATAATGGACGACATCCAGCAACACCTCCCACCATTCCAGGACCATCACCATCACCATACCCCCACCACCATCATCACCACCACAGCGCCGTTGACCCATATGGTGCCAACAGCTTGCATGACCCGCACAGTTTACAGCACGAATTCGACCATGCCGCCGCCATGCAGCATCATGACCATTCCACTGACTATCAGGCCTCCGACAATATAGCTTCTCAGGCCGCTGACGTGTTGCACCAACAAACGATACGCTTGGTGAATAGCGGACGGATGGCGAGTGAATCGGAACTGCATCAGGAATTGCTTAACGCAGCCTTTGGGAGCCCAGATGATCCGCCTTTTAGCACATGATAGCGGCTTTTCGTTGTCTTCTTGGTTTATTTTTATTATTATATTATTATTATTGTTCTCATTTTCGGATATATACCCTTTTGGACCGTGGATGGTAGGATACCTTCATTTTTTGCGAAATGACGAACCCGCTGTTGTACGTGACCCCTTTGGGTTTGTTCTGGGTGGCATTTTTGGTTATACCTTTTCTCTCTTCTGCTTCCTTTTTATCCTTGTTTATTTCAATTTTACTACCTCCAGGTGTTGATGCGATTTGTGTATGGGTTGCAATTTTATTTTTTTTTTCTTTTTTCGTTATATTACTTGGTGTTTACCCAACTCTAAATATATAGACCTACATTGGAGGGTATACGAAATATGAATTTATGACAGAATTGCTGCGTATATGAATTACCATGTTCCTTACCGCCCTTTATTGAGTTAACTTGGATATTCTCTGGGAGATAATTCCCAATTTGTGTACGGATTAAATAAAAAAGAGAGAGATAGTTCTGTTCTTTGGTTGTAAAATCGAGGGTTTGCCCCTCGGCGCCTGATTGGCTAGGCTTCCACTAAGCAAAGCTCCAAGGAAATTTTGGAACAATAACGAAGATATGAGAACTTGCTTAGTGGGCGGGAGCTACCCACCACCACCACCACCTCCGCCTTATCCCACCACAACAACAATACTCCATCACTCTCCATTTTAGAAAGGGAATACACCGCGGGAATTCCTTCTGCCCACTTTCACCCCGCTGTTGCTTTATACGCTTCTGCGTGTGTTAGGTCCCTCCCGCAACCATGGCCTTCACCGGCCAAACTCCCACGATCATTGTCTTAAAGGAAGGTCAGTTCGCCCCCTACATTCTTCTACCTACCTAGGTTTTATATGTGCTATTACTCTTCGTATGATATTTTGGAATATATCCTGACGCTCAATGTTTGTTTTCGCGGGGTTGTTTCTATCTCAGGCACGGATACATCTCAAGGCAAAGGCCAAATAATATCCAACATCAATGCTTGTCTCGCAATCCAGTCGACGATTAAGGGAACCCTCGGCCCGTATGGTGGAGATCTATTAATGGTGGATGCCAACGGGCATCAGACTATTACCAATGATGGGGCGACGGTTATGAAGGTTAGTTCGCATGTTATTGTGTGGTTTTGTGGTCTATTTTTATGTTTTTACTACGCAGAATTCAACTTTCTATTTTTTATCTTCCCCATTGGCAAGATCTATACGTGCCAATTACGAAGAGCAAAAATCGCTAACACGAAAAATAATTACTAAATTCCCAGCTCCTCGATATCGTTCACCCTGCCGCCCGCATCCTCACCGACATCGCCAGATCTCAAGACGCCGAAGTTGGCGACGGGACGACGTCTGTCGTCGTGCTAGCCGGGGAGATATTGAAGGAGGTGCGCGACGCCGTCGAGCAAGGTGTCAGCTCGCAGATCATCATCAAGGGCCTGCGGAGGGCGTGTGCACTAGCTATCAACCGCATCAAGGAGATTGCTGTCGATCTGCGCAGCACGCATGGAAGCTTGGAGACAAAGGTGGAGACGTTGCGACGGTTGGCGGGGACGGCGATGAATAGCAAGCTGATTAAGAGGAATTCGGATTTTTTTACGAAGAGTTAGTTTGTCCCTTTAAATCCTGGATATTTGGATTTGGATTGGGATTTGGATTTTTGATTTACGCGAGATGTACTGACTTTTTGTTTCGCAGTGGTGGTCGATGCCGTTTTATCCCTGGACCAGGATGACTTGAATGAGAAACTCATCGGTGTGAAGAAAGTTACTGGCGGCGCGCTTCAGGAATCCCTCTTCATCAATGGCGTTGCGTTCAAGAAGACTTTTTCATATGCTGGTTTCGAACAACAACCAAAGTTTTTCAAAAATCCAAAGATTGTTTGCCTGAATGTTGAACTGGAGCTGAAGAGCGAAAAGGACAATGCGGAGGTCCGTGTGGAGCAGGTTTCAGAGTACCAAGCCATCGTCGATGCGGAATGGCAAATCATCTTTAACAAGATGGAAGCTCTCTACAAAACTGGTGCGAAGGTGGTTCTGAGCAAGCTCCCTATTGGTGATTTGGCCACTCAGTACGATTATATTTTCCTCTATTCTCCATGGGTTTTTTAAAAGTATACTGACAATCCTCCAGATACTTCGCCGACCGTGACATCTTCTGTGCCGGTCGTGTCGCCTCCGACGACATGGAGCGCGTCTGCCAGGCCACTGGTGCCTCCACACAATCCACATGCACTGATATCCAAGATCACCACCTAGGAACATGCGGCTCTTTCGAAGAGCGCCAAATCGGCAGCGAGCGCTTTAATATCTTCTCCGACTGCCCCGCCGCTAAAACTTGCACCCTCGTGCTCCGTGGTGGCGCCGAACAGTTCATCGCAGAGGCCGAACGCAGTCTCCACGACGCCATCATGATCGTCAAGCGTGCGCTTCGAAACACGAACATTGTCGCAGGCGGTGGGGCGACGGAGATGGATCTCTCTGGATATCTGCACGGTTACGCGGATCGAAACGTGCCACATAAGCAGCAGGCGGTCGTCAAGGCTTTTGCGAAGGCGCTAGAGGTCATCCCACGCCAGCTGTGTGACAACGCTGGCTTTGATGCGACGGATATCCTTAACCGGCTTCGCGTTGAACATCGGAAAGGGAATGTGTGGGCTGGTGTTGATTTCGACAATGAAGGGGTTCGGGATAATATGGAGGCCTTCGTGTGGGAGCCCAGCCTTGTTAAAGTTAATGCTATTCAGGCTGCTGTTGAGGCGGCGTGTTTGATTTTGAGTGTAGATGAGACTATCAGTACGTTCCCCCTTCTACCCCCCTTCTTCACTCCTTCTGCTTTAAGATTATGTATGGATATACGACAACTAATCAATTAACTTCACAAACAGAAAATGAGGAGTCTCAGACTCCACAGGCGCCTCAGCAGGGTCTACCACAGGGAGCTGCCCAAAGAGTTCTGCGCGGTAGAGGAAGGGGAATGCCGAGAAGATAGACCAGATTAAATACATGTTACTGTTGGTTCAATGTATGCCGCTCTCCTCTGCAATGAGCATAACTTTACTAGTAGACCAAGGGCCGAGCGTCTGTAACCGAAGCATAGAAGAGAAAAAACTTACATGACACATTGATCTTCATATCCCTGTTTTTATTTCTTTCAATTGTTATATTAGCCCTTCTGTTCAAATCTTGAATATTTTAAGAAGTTGAACCAGCTCGTGTTGTTTGTTACATTTAAGCTTACCCTCGGATCATCATAAGGGGATTCAGGTCATGCTCCTAGGATTGATTTAGAGAGGATAACCTAAATTTTGGACACAACAGCCATAAAGAACAGACTGTCTTACCTTGGTTTTATTTCCTGATTACCCCGAATATCCCCGAGGAAGCATATTAAGAATGAACTCCTGTAATTGCCTTCATTTTTGGTTTTTAAAAAAAAACTTGGAACCTGTGCGATATCATAAAATTCACCAGCCAACCACGTCACGTTGAACTCATATCTCCAGTCGCAAAAGAGAAGCGACAGGCAAGGAAAAAGATTAAGAAAAAAAAGCAAAACAATATGATGCATACACCGCCACACCTTAAAATCCCCATCCCCACTCGTCTGAATATTCCCATCCCCGATCCAGCCCTTTCCTACTCCTATTCCCGGCCGATCCACAGACCATGGCGTTATCGCTCTCCATTCCATGATTCCATCCCATTTTGGGAAATACCACGGGCACCAGAGAAAAGGGCCAAGCGCCGGAACGCGTACCTCTGCTCCGATTTTTATTTTTTATTTTCTACTACAAGCCGCAGCTGTGGCTGATGCAAGCTTGCATCAACAAGATCGTCGTCTCCCAAACGATCTGCTTGTATGCAGAGTTCCCTTTTTGCACTTATTACAAAAAAAAAAAAAAAAAAAAAACACAGTGTACGGAGTAGAGGATGTCGATAGCCATGAAGAGGCTCTAGCCAGCCACGGCAGCACCTTTTGCGTGGGCCACTAACAAGTTGCTAACGATGGGAGTCCGACTCACGGACTAAATGGTTGAAGGTTTGTTGCTGACGTGCCAAGAACTTGGACGATTGGGCGAGAGGAATGTGGATTTTTTTTTTTTCTTTCTTTTTTTCTCTTCTTCTCTGGACTTGCTTTTTTTGGAGTTCGGCAGGCCCGTGATGTAGTATTTCCCAAAATTAAAATTCTTGTTGGGGCGAGTTCGCAAGGACGGGTAGACGAACATCCACCTGGGATGCAAGGGTTCACATCTTCTCTACCCATAGAAGTCATCCGGCTCTTCTGCCAGTCCAAACGGCACTCCAAAGGGGTAACTGAAGCCAGGGCTCTGTCGTTATTTCCTTCAGAAATGAAGTTCTTCAAAAAGACTTGAAAGGATTTCAGCGAACCCCTGACTTCAGGGGTTGAGAGCTACTAGCTTGCGGAAGGCTTTCTTGTTTGGCATTGATCATGTCGACGGGAGGAGGTACTATGTATGGACGATATTCCGTAAAATTAATTACCAGGATACGCTTTCGTAAATGACATATCCTTGAGGGATAGCATCAGAATGGTGGGTTGAATACCAACGGGAGCTTCGATCAAAATTTTCTAATAGTGTTTATCAGTATGGATTGCCTGCCCAATTGCCTGGTTGGTAGAAGACTAGATGTCATAATATCCTAGCGGCTATATCCCATAGTCCCGGCCAGGTTGGAGCTAGGCCCAGCATGGGAAAATAAAATGTCGTGGACCTCGCCACCATCCTCGTCACCCATGAATGGCTGTTATGCATTTAAGCTATTGGGGCAAGCCATCATGTATAAGGAAGGAAAAGAAC
>LGUA01000563.1:0-14321 GCA_001660665.1 Emergomyces africanus | reverse complement strand
CCAAATATGTCAGGTCCTCTTGGCTTGATGTATTTTCCTATTCCACATTTTTTTTTTTTTTTTGAAATTACAACAGCGTGCTATTAATGAGCAAACTTGGGCTTTGTCAGAGAGTGAGAAGGGAGACAACTTTTCTTGTTCAGGGGGGTTTGATTGACTAAGCAGATTTATAGACAAAACACGTGATGAATTCTCCAGGGCTCGTTTTGGGAACCATTTGTTTAAACCGTCTATATAGGTAGGATCAGTGAGTTTCTTGATACATGATTTATTGACGACGGATGGTGTGAACAAATGGATACGCGGTCAATAGGCGGGGGCCTTGCTGGACGAGATGATGGACCCGCTGACAGGAACATATACGATACCTATGGCCGATGATCCCTTCAGCCAGCTTCGCGACTTGCCCCAGCCCAACAATCTCCGAATCCCACCCCTACGGGACCCTATTCCCTCCCGCTCTCTCAAAGCACCCTCTCTGCTCGAACCAAATGCGGGGGTTACGAGAGAAACTACTAACATCTCGAAAACCTCACTCATTAATAGCACGCTGTTGTAATTTCAAAAAAAAAAAAAAAAAAACAAAAAAAAAAAACCTACCCGCAAGCTCAACTTACGGCAGATCCGTATCCAACGCTACAAAAATCTTATACTTCATTCAGAATGAATACTATACTGCCACTGTGGCCTCACATTGTTTTCGCAGTTCTGGAGCCAATCTCACTGTAACTTATCCTCCTCCTGAACCGCCCCTGCCCTGAGCGCTGGGACAGGACTTAACTTCTATTTTTTAGCATCGCGGGCTTTTGTTTTGCAATTTTCAATAATGCGAAATTCGTTGCTGGCCAGACCCCCAACTCATTAACGCCATCGGAGCTGCCGTTAAGCACTCAGGCAATCTCTTCTCAACTTGGGAATTTGTATTTGCTGCTGATGGTGGTAGGCGTTGGTGTTCTGTACTCTACCTCAGAGCCAAAAGTGGTCAGAAACTACCTGATCGCGCTGGCAGTTGGAGACCTGGGACACATCTACGCTACGTATTGGTTTATCGGGTTCGACGACCTCATCAACGTAATGGAGTGGAATGATCTGATGTGGGGAAATATTGGGTTTACTGGTATTCTCTTTGTGAATCGCATTGCATACCTCCTTGGCATGTTTGGGCCTGCAGAATCACCCAATGGCACAAAGAAGACCCAGTGAAAAAATAACGTGGGTAAAAATCGAGATTTTGTTGCTGGCCACACTCTCTATATCTTTTTCTAAATAATTTCTCGTTGGTGGTCCTATTGTTCAGGGATTCCTCATTTCCGTGCTACCTTTCCGCCCCATTTGATGTACTGTGTGAAGGTAACTTTCATATTTTTTAAGTCTCTTGCAATTGCCTATGTAGGTGCGATTCAAAATATATATCCGTTTCAAGAGCCAAATATGTCAGGTCCTCTTGGCTTGATGTATTTTCCTATTCCACATTTTTTTTATTTTCGGGTGTCCTGGATAGCGCAGCAAGCATGCAGCTCCAAGGACTCTAATGAAGGAACGGGTAAACTGCCTTGAGAAGACACACAACAAAGTTGTTGAGCTGATTTATAGCCCGCAGCGGGTTCGCTGAACTGACAGCTTCTAGAAGTAGCTGAACTATTTCTGGCTGGATAATCGAGCCTCGAACGATCGTCTTTGGACGAGAGGTTTGTTGAACGTCTTGGCTGCCTTGTTTTGATGAACAGCATGGCATGGGACAAATTTTGCCATCTCTAGGAGTTCATGGAATATATAATTTATTTTTCCAAAAGCTTCCTGTTGTTCTTCCAAGGTCTAAACTCTCGTCTATCGATTCTAGACCAACTCCCCCGTTCTGCAGCAGATTTCAGCCACGCACCCAGAGTGAAAAAGAAAAAGAAAACTGGATATGCGGAGAAAAATGTCAAATGTCCCGGCTATTCCTCCGAAATATGGGGGGGGGCGCGGCAGGGGATTGAAAGTTGCGGGCTGCACCAAGAGTAGCTGAAAGCCATCTGCACAGCGAGCGGTCTGACTAATTCAACCCGCTTTTTATGCTCGATGACGCGCGACTGCCTGGCCTTAAATGTCGAAACCAAAATCGATCTCTTTCCAGTAGACACCCTGGACATCCAGCGTGACAAAAAACGTCTTGGCTACCGTAGAGCCCTAATCCGCATCACAATTTTCCTGCCCATCAGCTTATTTCAAAAAAAATAAAAATAAAATAAAAAAATATGGTATGGCACACGAGCAAATGGGTACTTCCAGTGTCTCATTAGGCAAGAAGGCATGGCCAGCGTGGCAACTAAACAAATTACATGCTTTCTCAGGAATGTTCAAGGGCTTGATTAGGGGCTCGGTGTATCTAGGAACCACCGACTCCAACGATTCGGTATTTAGGTTTGTGTACGGAGTACTCCGTATTGAATCCGAATTTGTAGGCCTTAGGTTCGTTCAACTTGTTCGTTCGACTGCTGAACTTATTTTTTTCGCCGGATCAAACGATCCCATAGCACCGCGATAAAATAAAAGAACCTACCTGTGGGTTAATTAAGATAGTACTAATGTATGTTATGTATGTTATGTATGTATGTATTTATGCACTTCGTAAGGAAGGTAGGTAATATTATGGATGGGATGAGAAAGGAGGACCTGGAGAAATGAGTGAGAAGAAAAAGAAGAAAAGACAGAGGTAAAAATTGGATCAATGTAGGAGGAGGAGAAGAATTCGGGACATGGGGAATTCACGGCGCTTTTATGAGTTTGAGAGCGAAAGGCGGCGGAGGGAAGCATTAATACTGGGGCGGGACCCAACAACAGGATAGACTCGGAGCTTTTTTCTTTTTTGCCCCTCCCCGAATTACAGTCCCCTGGGTAAGTACAGTACTCCCGTTACCTGGGTACAACTTTGTGGTGCTGCTGGGCGCTGCTACTGCGTAAATGCTAAAACCCAAAACAACCTTGGGGGCTCCTGGTCGAGTAACCTAATCTTTTTTCCTTGTTGTTTCTTTTCTTTTTTTTTCTTTGCTGTTTACTCCGTAAGGATCAGCCCGCATCAAAGGGGCGGCACAAGCATAAAAAACAAAACAGACAACCAATGTCATCAAGGGGGACGATATGGTTTCATGCCAATAAAATCCGGGGTTGGTTGGTTTAATGATGGAGTAAGCTGAGCGCTCTTTTTTTTTTCTGAAACGTGCAAGCTTCAAAAGTGTGATGTCGCGGAATCATTAGCTCAAGTTAGGCTTAGGCCTAGGACCTATTTTTGGCAGCCTGGACGATCCATTGGACGAGCACTAACGGAAGCCTATCAAGATCCCCCACTCGGTTGGTGATCCAAGGTCCAACGGGGGCCGTTTTTACCCAAGCCCGCCACTGATAGGGGGGGGGAAACTACCAGGGACTTACTAATGACTTCGATGATCAGCAAACAGCCCCCAAAAAAAAAAGATATCTCATAATCCATCACACATAGTAGCTAGCATCTTTGAAACGGGGCTTCGGGTTTTTGCCAAGATAAATCGGAATCCCGATGAACTTTTAAATTAAAATGCAAAAAACAAAGCCTACCCACCAGCCCCACATTGTGGCTCTACAGGAGGTTTAATCCCAGGCGCTTAAAGCTACTAGTAGCGAACTGGACCTTGAACCCAGGGATGGGGCCTCCCCCCTCTTTTTTTGAAACAAAATACTCCGTACGCAGTAGTAGTTTCATTTCCATTTGTTGCCTACCTACGGAGTACTCCGTACTCCGTACCTAGTTAGTGGATAAGAAGGAAGAAGTCTCGCAGCGACTCTGCCGCCGATGATCGGAATGATATGTACGGGAGTACTATACTAGTATGCATGCACCGTACCCAATTCCAATTCTTCACCGTTCGGGGGGGAAGTCAATAATGAAGATTTTCTTCATTTCCCTTTTCTGTTCTCAACTTCTCTTTTATTTTCGTTTTTCTTTTTTTGACTTTGAGCCAGTTATTTTTAGTTGCAATAGCCGTTTGAAGCAAGATTTGACATCGTTACTCTGCCACAACTAGTAAAAAAAAAAAAAAAGGTCTCACTCAGCCTTATTAAATATTTCAGCATCGCCACAAAATCGCCACAAAATCCGGCTTCGATTCAACACTGGCATCCCAGGAAATACCGTCCCAGGGTTCGAAAAGATCCGAGAGTTACCATGGCTTTTGATTTGTCCGTGAAGACATAAAAGAATCTGCTGATTGAGAACGCAGAAGGAGCGGGGGAAAAAAAGGGCCTCCGTATAAAAAACGGATATGAGGAAATCTGTATGAACAGCTCCTTTTTGGCACATGTACTGTCCATATAACGCATCTAGAGCGTGGGTGTACCGTACAATATCTTGGATTTTTGACATTCCTATGGTCTTCGACCGTTGGGAAGTGTATTTAACTACCAACAGCATCGAAGGATGTCCTGTTTTGTAAAAATAAAAAAAAGGTCCCTTGATGCCTCCACGATGGCCAGCCCGACGTCATAAATGGTGATGACGTTGATTTACAGCTGCTTAAATATGGCGAACGTCCAAGGTCCAAGAAAATTTCCAAACGTTCCATACACATACCTCAATCTCAAGCGCTTCCAATTACATTTTGAGAATCAACCCACGTACCCAAGAAAAAAGATCTTTTTTCTTTCTTTCTGCCTTTTTTCCAACAATGCCAGCCAATATACCATTCATGTATCGCCTGTGGTTCGAATATGTCGAACCCTTGACCGCGCTGAGCGGAGCGTATCTCGCCTACTTCTGCCCGGCCACATACTTGCGAATGACAAACGCGCCTGGGTCTCTTGCTGGCACAATCCCAGCTATCCCCCCTGAATTGGCCACATTCGTGCTGAAGCAGCTGGCTGCCGGCTTTGTCTTTTCAGGGCTTGCAGAGGCATTCGTCCTACATCTCACAAACGATCTGAGGGTTTACAAAGCTCTTGTGTTTACCATGCTCGCCGGTGACATTGTTTACTTGTCGTCTCTACGCGGGATGGGTGGCAGTGCATGGTACTGGGTTCAGCCATGGCTTTGGGATAGTATAGGTTGGGGTAATTTCGGGATAGCTTGGATCGGCTTCGTTCTTCGTGCGCTGTTTTTGTATGAAGTTGGATTCTGATTTTGTTTTTTTATATCTTTTTATATCTTTTTTGGCGGAAATTCGAGGAAGGTTAGGGAGGGGCTGCGAGAGAGGTTCGAATTACGCTTTACTTTAAAAAATATTCCCGTTTCTCGTTTCTTCTTCTGTCTCTCGTTTCTCGAGAGAGAATGGCTCCAATAAGGTCATGGAGATGCGAAGCTTGGCAATTTTTCGTCGATAATCGTGGTGGTATGTAAGGAACTGGCCTACCAACAGTAGTTCTCAATAATATGTTAATTGGCGAGAGCTGGGTCGTGGACGCTCTCTTCGAATATATGGGGTTGATAATGTAATTGTAAGGCTTGGCGAAAAATGGCCAACTATGAGCCATTTTTCTATCCCTTTTTTCATGGGTTTTCCATTTGTTCGTTAATTTCAGGAAGAGTTTCTGCTAATGGCCTGATGAATGTCGTTTTTATTAACCTGCACATTAAGAGCTTAGTAACAGTCCTTTCGATCGATTCATTTGCAGCCTCTGAATTCTACAGATGAAATGCAATTGTGCGGCAGGAGCTCTGCCACAGACTTTCGACGCCTTGGTCAACTGCAAGCATACCCCTTTAATGAAAATTAATGAAAGTTGGGGGCCTCACGGTCCGGCATATCAATTGGTTTCAGGAAAGGCTTTGTCTTGCCGTTTACTAGGCGTTCAAGGCTGGTGGATTTCATGATAGGAATTCGGAAAACATTTCCTAGAATCAATCTAATATATTAAAAAAATTTTGACAGGATAGCGAGGAATATATAATATATATATATAGAGAGACAAAGGATAGACTTGCCTTGCTCATCAAAAAAGGGTGCTGCACGATGACCTAGTTTTATGAACTTCAATGAAAATTGACCAAGGATTTCAATCATTCTGCCTGCTAGTTGGTCATCTTCAGCCGTCCACGTCCCCTTCGATGATGTTTTCCCCAGAGAAAATGTCTATTGCTTGTATAAGCTCCTTAACCCAGTTTCATTATATAATCTCACATTTCACTGAGGAAGGAAAATTAGTTGCATGCTTTTTCAAAAAAGAAGTATGCGGTCAATTGCGTTTTCATCATTATCATTTTTTACGGCATGGAAAAATAGAGTTTAGAATCTCATACGATGAATGATGGAAGGAGATTAGGGATGGGTGTTGTGCTGAGTGCCCACCACGGGCATGTACGGTACAAAGTGCCATACCGATGTTCGAAAAAAAGAAGAAAAACACGCCGCTCATGAGTCAATAAGTAGAAAACAAAAATACAGAGAAGCTCGGGAAGATTTATACAAGTGTAGAAATTTCACAAAAAGGCATTGGGGGAATTGAAATAAACAGCGAGTATGTATGTAGTCTGTATGTATGTATGCGTCGAGAAGGAGACGGCGGAGAAAAAAAAGATACCACCAGATCAAAAACCATGCAAGTACACAACACCAGAAAAAAGAAGAAAAAAAAAGGGTTCACACATCAACGATCCACACTTTCAATAATCATCTCAAGCTCCTTAATGGGATGTAACAATATGGGAGGTAAACACATCCTCCCCTCAGTCGCAAGTTCATACTCCTCCCCACCATTACCATCAACTCTATATCCGAACCAACGGCGCCAAAGATTCGGCGAATGGCCTGCAGAATAGTACCATGTTGTGCCTCTGAAATTGTGCTCTCGGTCCCCGAAGACAGAGATTCTAGACGCGCCAGTTGCCCCATTGCGGCCTGCATTGAACGTCGATTCAAGATACTTGGTAGGCCAGCGGCGGTCAATATACACAGAGTGGGGTGCGTAGACGGCCTTGAGGCCGTGATGGAGTGCTGTTGTGGCGGGCCACATTTCCGAAAACATCGAGTGTCGTTTCATGCTTGTCTCACGGTGCATCGTGGCGAGGAGCTTTCGTGAGAGCCGTGAGGTCGTAATGATTGCTGCGCGGCGCGGGGGCATGCCCTCCGATATATTATACCCAGTTACATCATCACGGAGAAGCCACGTGGTGCCTTCAGGATCGTAGAGGGGGTTAAAAACGATCAAGTCGGCTTCTTCGCCAACGCCCCACTCGTAATTGTCTTTCTCGTAGGTGGTAGGGGGGATGCCTTCGCCTTCGGTTTCCAAAATGTCCTGCTGGTGCGGTCGTACCGGGCCCCAGATCGGTTTCTCTGCCTTGCCCTCTGGTTCCCCACTCGGGCGCTTTTTGTCGAGCGGAGACGCCCACATATTATTGGGGTTGTCTGTCCCAATTTCAGTTTGCACACGAATCATGTGGCGGAAATCTTCCCAGGATCCGTGAACAGATGGGACGTAGAATCGCGAATTGCGTTCCCAAAGGCCCTTTCGAGGTTGTTGTTTCGCCCATTCGCTCACTTGATTGAATAAATGATACCAGTGGCCCGTGTACCGGACATCCATTTCCCAGTTCCAGATGAAGTCGTATTCTGGGTGCTGGTGGGAAAAGTATTGGACAGGCATAAAGGTGCTCCTATACACACCGTGGACAGGAAGATCACGTGCGAATGTCTCTTGGAGGCCTCCGTACATCAATCCCATTTGTCTCTCTGACCACAGCGTGCCCATTCCTTGGAATTCTTGTGGTAGAGCTTTCTTCAGGACGCGATCATACGTTTCATCGTCCGACCAGATCTGTAGGTTGTCATCTTTCACCTGTATCAAGAAATGAAGAGTGTATTCCCCTCCAGACAACAATGATAATTCCGCGATCAGTGAACGAAGAAACATGATTGATTCTGCATTGTAATGGTAGTCACTCCACGTTCGAATGATAACAGCCGATCGTGGCAGAGTTAACGTATCGTTGGTAGCTGCAGGAGCTGCAACATCTTTAATTTCCTTTGCTTGGGATTTCGCCGTGCTCTCGTCGTCCTTTGCATGAGATGCACCGATTTGCATAGCTGCGAAGCGATCAACCCTTGAAGGCTCGAGCTTGGGAAATCGATGGCTGTTTGCAGCAACACAGCGCTCTTGTGCTTCAGCCCAGTTAACGGTACGGAAATCAACCATGGGAGTATCTTTCCACACCTCCCCAATGCCAGACCTATCACCTTCAAGGCCACCACCGGTACCTCCCGCGGCAATACCATAACCTAGGCCGTACGGACCCAGACGACCAAATCGATCGAAACAGACATCATCATTTATGCCCAAGAGCTTATTTGATCCCATTGCAGCGTCTGGGAAGCCTTTAGGAATTCCTCGAAAATACCGTACAAGCGGGATCGAGGTTTTTTTATTTGCATCCAAGAAGCAGTCATTCTTGACACCATACTTTCCGATGTAGATTTCAGATTTGTAATCCGGATAAGGATTGAAAACCAAACTATTCATGGTCTCAGATCTTTTGCGTGTATTGTCCCCTCCCTTACCGCCTGCCGGTGTGGTGTCCATAATCTTCTCGACCATCCCATCGCCTGGATATTCGGGGACATTCTCCTCCCTTAATACAAGCGTCCTTATCCCACCATAATACCTCGTGAGGAACGGGAAACTTTCCCACCTGGCCGGCCTTGGTTTCGAGTTTGGGAGTCGTGGATGCGCCGCTCTGAAGGGGGAACCGGAAATAGTGAACCGGAATAGAAACGCGATGAATAGCACCAAGCTCATAAATACGCCCAAACATATCCATCGCATAATAGAATGTGGCACTCTGTAAAACTGGAATCTCCGTTTCCGTTTCAAGGGCGAAGTGAGCTTGCCTAGGATGGGCTGAGAGGAGATCGGTGTGCCATAAGGAGACTCCAAATAGAGGTGGGAGTCTTCATCGTGGTCAATAGATGTATCTCGGGATGAGTATGCGTAATAATTCTGTTTCTCAGTATCTACTTCTAGCTTGGGGCATTGTGTAATGTCATCGTGAAACTGCGGGGCTGCTACACGGCGTGTCATTGCCTCTGCAGCGCGGACCATGACATTAACCCAAACAGAGTGAAATTAATTGGAGGGGGGAAAACGAGAGCGATCAATCTGGGCCGTTTTTAATTACAGCATCCAGAGGTTCGTTTCGACGCTGTGTTCACTACGAAGATCAACACGAGGTTCCTTCAGAGTTAGCCCAGACGTCATAATTTTCTAAGATGCAGAGGGGGATCGCTAGAATACCTTTCTCAAAAAAATATAACAATAATAATAATAATTGATGAAGATGGTAGTAATGATGACGAAGAAAATGATAATCACCAATATAAACAGCAATTGGATTACAACAACTCGAGAACGGTTTATTCGCAAGCAAATAAGAGGTGAGAAGACGAAACAAAATCTTACCAAGAAGTTTCCGAAAAACAAACCTTTTCAACGCTACCTGGCAGTGTATGTCGTTTTGTATGGGCAGTCATGTATCTCTGCATACGCAACCCCTCGCCAATCACAGAGGTGCACTAGTCCTGATATAGTATAGCCCTGATAACTTAATCTCCACGGCAACCAGGGTTCATCACTGGGCTTGGCGCTGACCCACGGCTATCCCAAAAGGGAAGAATCTTGCGATGACAGAAAAACGGCTTCCTTCTAGAACTCAACACCCAAAAAGACCCGTCTCGATGGGATGTTCCAAATCCCGAATGTAACACATCTCCGAACTGTTATGAGTGTCAATTTCTGACATGAGATGCAAAACAGGTCATTCGTCTTCAGGAACAATCTGATGGGACAACAGCATCGGAAACAGTCTGTGAGGCGAGCGGATGGATCTTCGAGAAGCTCTTGCATAATGGAACAGAACGTCAATCATATCCGCGCCTCTACCTTGAACAGAACTAAAATCTTTTTATTTAAGAGTTTGCAGTGTGTCGGCATGTCAGATCCGCTAGACTCCAGGTCTGAATTTGACCTTTCAAGAGCGCAAATCAAGAGAAATAGGGACAACGGATCGTGGCGACTCGGTTGACATTTTGGCGGCCGCTTACGCAGTACATTTCCCCTGCATCGCTTTTCCGCTTCTTGCAAGAACAGTGCAAAATAATAGGTACCGGTACGGATTAACCCCATCGCATTTGAGCCATTGTTGCCAGCTCCCTTAACCCTTAGCCCAGAAGCATGAACCAATTGGGTCGGATGCCGCATCACTTCCAAGGTTTCACTTTCTTAAATCGACTCAAGAAGAAGAAGCCAGCTGCTATGTAGCATCCTTCTTCAGGCCTTCCAATAGGCGAAACTCAAAACAAAGATTTCAAGCCGGAATTCTTTCCTTCCAACAATATGTTATGAGTCGTTACTTTTTCGAAGAATATCGGCTTCTTTTTTGCGTCACAATACATGCGAAATCCCGGAAACACAGCCCGATGTTGATAGGCGGGGAGAGTTGATGGGAATACCGTGAACCTCAACCTCAAGAGATGTAAATCTGATGCGCAGTCATACGAATTTGCCCGGTTTCTGGGGACTGCTTCATGGCCACAAACACTAATGGGACGATACTCTTTTGCAAACCCTTTATCAATCTGTTTTGGAGGTGATGATTATGTGGAGGGAAAGCCATAAATGCATGACAATGAACAGAAGATGATTTGTCTTCCTACTACTTTTGACTTTTGGCTTTGATTTTGATTTTGACTTCACAAATATATGCCATTCTATTTTTCTCCCTTTATCAAACACAATGCCGGCAGCCTCCGAGAGCTTATTTTTGGAAATTACCTAAACGTAAGGAGTCAATTAAATTCAAAAATTACGCTGTGTGACCTACTGTGCTGATTGATAGACAGCGGTGCATTCTTTTTAACCTCCGGCAACGTTTTAACGTCCCCCCGCCTAAGGCGACAATATGTCCTTTACCAACTATCCAACCATGGGAAATAAACATTCAAGCCCCAAGTGTTAATTCGGCGAGGAAGTTCAAAATTTGGAAAGTTCTAGAGCTGGAGCAGGTATCACCCCTGGCGAGAGGCTCGTGGAGTTTCTAAATTTATGCAAAACACACCAGTGTCCAGCCCAGATAACTAGGAGATTTGATTAGCAATATAAGAATATAAGAAGTAGATAACTGACCACAGTGCCATCTTGTTCTTTTAAGGCTATATGCCAATTCCACATATGGCCCACAACAGTCATTAACCCCTGCTTGTTCTCCTCATTCAAGCCCCTGCATCTCACGAGTACGCTCCCGAAGCAGCTTCATGTTCTCGAACCCGGCAGCCAACCATGTGGCCAGCTGAAGATTAGAGTGATCGTATCCACCCACTATGTCCTTGATTTCAAAAGCAGCAATCTGGCATTCATGTCCGACAAGCGGATTGTTGGGATGTTGTTGCTGGGGGTTGTGAAAAGGCGAGCATTTTGTGTTTCTGGGGGCCCTTTTTATGTACCATTCATTCACTTCAGCGTCTGGTGAACGGATCGCATGATGAAAGTGAATCTGCCACCTCATTCAGCCATTTCTGAATGAATTCCTGCTTACTGTGTTTTGATGTAGATGTCATTATCAGCGCATATGTTTTTATCTGTGACAGTCAAATAGAGACGCGAGTATCTGGCAATGAGACTGATAATTAGAATGTCATTAGTGGATTAGTATTATTCTATTTTCTCTTGCATCTTCATAAAAAGAAGTTGACCTCTCATAGCTATGAAGTAAATTTTGTTGATATTAGGTTCTGGAAGAAACCCCTTGCTACAGCTGAGGCCATGGAAAATTGAAAGAACGGAAAATAAGCATATAGATTGCTCTCAATTAGCCATATGAAACATTTATCCGATTTGATACAGAGCGTCGTGGCTGGAAATAGAAGTGATGTCAGTATGTATATTTTATATTCTTTTAGCAATGATGTCATTCAAATGATGGTAAGCTCAGAACCAGTGAAATTCATTGGGGCTTTCAACATTAAAAGTATCACACCTAGCATGAATAAAAATATCCTGGCGACGAGGCACTCCAAGAAACAGTAACATATGTGCATGCTGAGTACCGTGCAGCAGACTCACCGCCAACTCTGGCCCATCAGCAGACCCAATGTTTAGGACGCTAAAATATTCTAAATGTCACCTCTGAGCAGTCCTTTTATACCACGCAGGTGAAAATGGAAAATCCGCTGTGGCAGGAAATCTAAATATCAGTATTCATGCATTGGAACCAGACCCTGACCAGGATTTCGCGCGAAACAGCTCTTGAAAAGTTCGAGTTTCGAGATGCAGGCTGGGGTTTCCCCATCTCATATGCAGAACTTACGCCAATCAAGGCCCCCTAAGTTCGGGAACCCGAGCTTGTCGCTTCGTGGTGGCTTGATACCTGGGGACGCAGATCGAATCCCCTATCGATAGACCTTTCTGCCTCATTATTCCACTTCTTGAAATCCACGTATATGTCTCTTCCTGCCAGAACAAAGAACACCAGGTCTCTAGTAGTGTGTGTAAGTAGTACTAGTACTAGTAATTCACGGGACACAAGCTCGGGTGAAGGCTGGCGAATAATATAAATAGGGTTTTCCCAAGCTCGACACTAAGAGGCCCAAAAGCCCCGTCCAGAAGGCTGTACCAGCGAACGGCCCAGAACTTCTCTTTGGCGTATGATGCAAATCTGACGATAGCTCCATTTTCCATGCTCTCTTGTGTGGCCGAATGAGCAGCCGCAACGCAAGAAGCCATAGGTCCCATGAGCAAACCAGCTCAGCTCAGCCTGAAGCCAAGTCATTTCCATCCTTCCTTATCAATGGTTTTTTTTTTGAATAACGGACCAAAAAACATTTTCCAAACGGTCGTATGCCCTGGCAACATGTATCATCCATGCTGGTGAAATCCAAGCAACGCCCTCATCCCGCCCCTGAGCAAGCTGCGGGATGTGTTATTCCGCTCGTTGAGTCCGGACTAGCACTGGTGAAATATAGGTTATTCCAAAGCCAGCTGTTTGGCTGGAGAGTCGCTTCCGCTGCTGTGTGCTGTTTCGTCGACAAGTTGCATGGCTGCTGCCGCATTCATTGGCTCCGGTCCAGGAACGCACTGTGAAAGAAATATCATCGCTGCAGTGCCTTGAGAATTAGCACAATATATATTACAACAGAACAGCAGGATAAAATAATAAATACCTAGGTACCCTACTCCCCGTCCCGCTCCCTGTGTTCCTCTGTTGCTCTCCATAGACCCCTTTCCTATAGCAGACACTCGTTTTCTCTATTTTCTCTTGCACTCGCTTCCTACATATACATATTTGTATATATGTATACCTCACTGGCTTTCCTCAAATCCTAGGCTTCTTTATTATTGTATTGAAAGACTCTCGTTTCCTGGTGCGGACTGGCTTCTTAGTATTGTGCCGTTTGAACTGTGGGTAATTGTTTAAAAAGACCTTCTTCTTTCATCTCTGTCGTGTCCGTGAAACTTGTCACAAAATGGTATGTTTCGTCCCCTACTTTGCTGTTATGAATGAAAACTCTACAACCCACATTCAGTGACTCACATGCACGAAAATCCAGGCTACAGCATTGCCCTGGCAAGATCCACTTGCGTCTTCTATCTCCTCCGTCACCCTCTTCACCCTCGTGGCTCTCTGCCTGACAACCTTCACCCGGAAAGTCCGCAAGGGATATCATGACTTCCTAGCCCTTGGGCCTGGTGGAACCCCGTCCACTCCTGCAGGCTATCTTCGCATATGCGTCTTACGTATCTTTACCCTCCGTAACCCTCTGAACCCTCCACCCATACCCTCATACATCCATCCACAGAGCGGGATCCTAAATGACCTGCCAAAGCGAACCGGCAGCCGCCCAGAAGTTGTTGGAATTGCTCCCCAGCGGCAGATGACTGATCGGGGCCCGAAGGCTATCTATTACGCCTTGACAGCAGCAATTAAAGAGTTATCCCTCCGGCACCCGGATAGCTTGTTCTTGGGGATCTCCCGCTTCGAAAAACACAACACCGGCCTCTTCTCGTTGCCTCGATGCCAAAGCCACCTGACATGCAACGGAGAAATCTGCCATTCTCACGCTTACGATGGCAGCATGCACCTCACTCTCCATCCAGCAGACGTCAAAACCATAATCGAAAAGGGCTGGGGTGAGCGCCACCCCCTTGCTCGAGAAAGCTGGTGGTGGAGATTCCGGTTTGTCCCCCCCACTTTCGTCTTGATCTACTCTCCGCGTACGATGGAAGAATTACGCTGCGTGACTAAGATCATTTACGCCGCATCGTGGTGGATTAGCGGGATTGATTTGCGCAAATCCGACTCGAACAACAACGGCATCATGCCAGCAACG